>JAANSM010000015.1:0-102034 GCA_036850725.1 Orchesella villosa | reverse complement strand
TATTCAACCATCTGTGCATCATGGCCAATACAAATCATAGAAGTGTCACCAACCCACCCCCTCCACTCATGTCCCTTCAATTCCCATTCCCATACAACACCCAAAATATGAAGAAAGGACATACCAAAGGCGAGTTAGACTCATACTCAAATAGTGGATCCTTGATAACTTACCCTTCCCTAGTACGTTTTTCGTCCTCATTATGACCTTTAACGTGTGTCTCGACCTTCCACACACTTTCGAAGAAGGAGTTGCAAATAAGGCATTGGAAAAATTCACTACGTTTCGACATTACTGTAATACATCCCTGATCTGATTCCTAACAAATCACTAATTTTCAATTTTCGGCTTTTTCTGAAGCTTCTTGTTTGGAGTAAAATGTGTATTGTACAAAGTACGAGCGTGGTACGAGGAACGAGTAGGACATGTACAATAAAACGAATCATAACAAATACAGATCAGATTCTTTGATCCAAGCAAAAACATTTTCCAAAAGACTTCAGATGTGCACACCTCATGATGGGTATTCTGAGATTCTTTGTCACGTCATACAATTGACAATTGACTCAATTATCACAAACTTTCACCTTTTACAAAACCTGGTCTGCAATTCCTTTTTACTTTACCATTTACTGAATGATATTGATGTGATGTCTGTTTGAGAACGCTTAGAAGTGTTTGTAAGATTGAAGATGTACATATTAGGTTTTCTTTCGTTGCTGTTACTTTTAATAATTGAAGCTATGATTTGATGCCAGTGATTACTCAGCAGTTATAAGAACGGAATGATACCGATTCATAAAATATGATATACGGTGTAAAATCTACAAACGTTTATATTTTGCGATTATAAAATAAACTCATACTTACAAATCGTTACTACAAACAATGAATTAAAATTAAATAGTAAATACAGACCTACACAATAAATTCTTATACCAAGTAACATTATTATGTCTAAAATTCATGTTAAATGTCAAACGTATTAGTAATATAAATCGTAGATTCTATTTACTGCCACTGCTGGACTAACTAACACTTTAATATCCTAAAAGTCTTGAAACAAAAGTGTTATTACATTGATACTACGTACTACATTCATATTTTCTTATTCGAATCTAATCAGTTAGAATTCATGTATACTTTGACGAACAATTCTTGTTCAGAATTATTAAAAAAGATTTAAAAATTATTAAAATCCCAAAATAGATAATTCACTTTCACTTGCTTCTTCTCCTGGAATAGGGTCAGTCGGCTTAAGCCTATTAGTAGGCGGGCCTGCTACCTTATCGAGTAATGGCCTAAACTCATCTTCCCCTTTAGCTTTCTTTGGTTGTTCTTCAGGAGCCCCCGGCTTCAGCAAAGGATGTTTTGTTGCAGCATATTTTCTATTCTGAATTATATTTAATGGCTTGCCCAAATGAACACAGTCAATATGTCGTTTCAGCGACCCACGGCATGAAAACACGTCTTGGCATAACTGACACTTCAGTTTATCCATCTCCTTCGCACTCTTTGTCTTATGTCTTTTAATATGCGCGACAATAGAAAGATGAGAAAAGTGCTTATGGCAAATGGGACATTGTTTCCTCTCCTGAGGTGGTTGTTCATGTTGCTTAAGTTCATGACTTCGTCGATTATCACTTGATGAAAATCCTTTCTTGCAATACTTACAAAAATAGTTTCGGGGACCCATATGAACTTCCTTGATGTGCCTCTCAAGTCTCTTATTGTCTCTTAAAGGAATCCCACAAATATTGCAGCGATGTGTGAGACCATAATTATGAGAAGATTCCATATGGTTTTGTAAATCCTTTGAGTCTTTTGCAACATAAGCACACGTTCCACACATTAAAGTTACTTGTGGACTTCCTTCTCCTTCCCCTGATTCTGCAGTTCCATCTACATGGTTTTCAGAAATTATTGCGGTTGAGTCGTCTATAAGTGTTTTTTTGTGAATACTTTTCAGATGAACCTGCAGCGTCCATGCTCTTGTGAAAATGGCATTACATTCTATGCACTTGAAAGATTTTGAGCCAGTGACATAATTGTAGTTGCGAGAAAGAATGCCATGAACCTCAGCACTGTTGGGGTCCAAATTTTTGAAGATGGGGTCATTCGTTATAAGTTTGGTTACGTTTAATGGTGTTATAGCAGGGATATAAATGGTTTTATCGACAGTATCACAATTAAGACTTGGTAACTTGATGTTGTTAGTTGATTCCTTTTCACTTATCTTTAGAGGACTCAAGTGTTCACCTTTGATATGAATCGCCGTACCATTCTCTGTCAGGAGGATTTTATCAATCAAATGAATCT
The DNA here is from genome assembly GCA_036850725.1 of Orchesella villosa. Taxonomy (NCBI): domain Eukaryota; kingdom Metazoa; phylum Arthropoda; class Collembola; order Entomobryomorpha; family Orchesellidae; genus Orchesella; species Orchesella villosa. The sequence goes on along the minus strand of JAANSM010000015.1, from coordinate 99,715 downwards.
CTTCCATCTGCTCACTTTTAACTATTCGATTTTGCTCTTGCACTTCAGATGTTGAGACAGACAATGAACAACTTGGTTCAGGTTGATTATTCGCATTAGTTGTTAGAGCTGAATTGGAAACTTTATGATTCTTGGAATATTTTCCGAAACCCATTTTAGGCATTCGAACTTGTCTACGTCTTTTGGCCAAGCTTGAGGCTACTGGAATGCCATTCACTATGTCTTCAGGTTTATGCATGTTCTTCATGTGTCTGTAAGGTAAAAGATTTCAGTTTCAAGTTAGTAACTCGAGCCTGAGGTTATTGAAATTAGTCAATAGTATAAAGCATTTGAACATGTATGCATTATATTATTGTAAGGAAACATTTCCATAAGACATGAGCTTAACATTTACATGCCAAAAATACTTTGAGTGGTATTACTGAGCTAGTTTATCTTTTCGTGATACACATTGATGACAAATAGGGCAGTAAACCCGGTTAGCTTCCACAGAGCTTTGAGAATGTAGAAGTTTGTGTCTTCGGAGCTCGCAATGACTGTTGAACTTTCTGTTGCAGTTCGGAAACTCACACACAAAGGGATTGTTTTCCAGGTGTAGAATAAAGTGGCGTCTTAGATTATCCTTGTATTTAAAGCCCTTTAATTTCAAAAATCGAATATTTATACAATACAATTGCGAGACACTCAATAATTACTAAGAATTTTCACCATTTCACCTACCTTATTGCAAGAGGGGCATTTAAACGGCTTTTCTTCTTCGACTTCTTCCTTTTCTCCGTTTTCGTGCCACGTCGTATGTTTTTTGAGCTGATAAACATACTTACACTTAAACACACATTTATCACACTTGAACCTCAGTTCCAATTCCTTATCTTCAGCTTTTCTCCTAAGTCGTTCGTCATATGGGTCCAAACAGGAAGGATGGAGAGATCTCACATGACTTATAAGGTCCGCTACGGAATTCTGAAAGGATTCCTCACAGCCTGGACATTTCAAAACAACATTCTCTCCATGCTCCGTATTCTTATGCTTCTCCAAGTGCTCCAAGGAGAAGCCAATTTTTAATAAACAGTATTGACAATTAAGCTCTCCGTAACGTCTAAAGAATTCTTTGTCTGGTTTCTTATCTGTGCCAGAATATAACCTTTTAAGTTCCTGTTTCACATACTCTTCTCTATGCTCCGCCGCCAAGTGATGCCACAAGTGGGCCTGCAAAGTCCAGTGGCTCACGCACGTTTTGTTGCAAATGCTTATAGGACAGTCAATTGGTTTGGCGATATCCTTGTGTTCACTCATAATGTGGTAAGGTAGCATTACCCGTCTGGGAAATGATTTTTGGCAGTAATCACATTTGAAAGGATGATCTTTTCCATCCCAGATCCACCTTTTTAACTTCGACGTATTTCTTGGTTTCGAACTTGTCGTTTTAACTTCTTCCGGTTGTCGGTCTTTAGTGACACCAGTATAACTTCCCAAAGGTCTACCTCGTTTTCTTCCCTTTTTGCAAAAGTAAGTCTCGTAATCACTGGAATCGTCATCTTTGTCGTCATTGTTCTGAGAATCCATCTCGAGCGAACTTTCAATGTAATCCTTGTCACTATCATCATCGTTTTGTTCTCCTCGATCAGGAACTGTAAGTAAAGCAGCGGTTTTACGAATATTTGCTTTTGCTTGGAGGTTTCCTCTTCTTGGCCGTTTAAGAGAAGAGTTCAAAATATCCTCTTCCGTTACGTCCTCGCTGACCCCAAGCCTGCTCAGCTCCCGATTTTTGCGGACAGGATTACCACTACCACCAACCTTTTCATCATTTGCCTGGATACTTTCGTACTTGGCCAGGAAGCCTGGGTCAATTTGGTTCTTTACGACTAGAACATAGCATTCATAAAACGTCCTCTTTTGAATGGGAAGCATGCCCCGTCGTCTCGGTCCATTTTCAGTAGCTCTGTTCAATGAATTATAAAATGTAAAATGTACATTTTATTAAATGCATGGATCACATGCAAATGCATTTATGACCTATTATTAAGTACTTAAATCACGGATCTGAAATTCAATTGTGCATTCTTGATAACTTACCCTTCCCTAATACGTTTTTCGTCTTCATTATGACCTTTAACGTGTATCTCGACCTTCCACAAACTTTCGGAGAAGGTGTTGCAAATAAGGCATTGGAAAAAGTCACTAATTTTTGACATTACTGTCAACTGTAAAACATTCCTGATCTTGATCCCTAATAAATGATATATATCACTAATTTTCAATTTTCGGCTTTTTCTGAAGCCCTTCTTGTGGAGTAAAATGTGTATTGTACTGTGAGGATCGAGTAGCACATGTAGAATAAAACGAACCATAACAAAAACAGATTACATCCAACCAAATCCGAGGAAAATCATTTTCCAAAAGTCTTCCGATGTGCACACTTGCACACCACATGATGGGTACTCTGAGATTCCACACAATTGACTCAATAGTCACAAACTTTCACCCTTTCACCTTTACTGAACCTGGTCTGTAATTACTTTTTACTGAAAGATTTAAATGATATGATATCTGTTTGAGAACGCTTAGAAATACTAACTTTAATCCTATATGTATCTTTCTTGCTCTCTGTCGGTACCTACACAGTACCCTTAGATTTTCCGAAGCTTTTTGACGGCACTTTTGCGCATTTATTTTGAGCCCTCAAAATAAACTCTTGTCATTGTTATCATTATACATCGTATTCAGGTGTGAACCTGCAAGTCTGTGTGCCATGCCGGCCGCACGGGCAATAAAACTTTCTAAAAGTCTGGAGTAACTACCTTTCTTACTAACTGTAGTCATTCATACTTTCATACATCCTTTTTCACCGTTTTCATGGTCAGGTGTCCAAATTGCATTTTTCCACAAATTAACGTTAGTGTATATGGTAATGAATTTCTTCCCGAAACTCTGCCCGATTGAACACTTTATTACACTTTCATTGTCGCTCTCATTATTCACGTTCTACTTCGTTCCGCATTTTGTCTCACAAGTATATATACTTGTAAGATCGTATCGTATGTTTTCTTTCGTTGCTGTTACTTTTAATTGAAGGCTATGATTTGATGCCACTGATTAGTCATCAGTTACAAGAACGGAATGATATTGATTCATAAAAATGTAATCATATACGGTGTAAAAACTACAAACGTTTATATTTTGCGATTATTAAAAAAAATCCATCCTTAAGCATCGTTATTACAAACAATGAATTAAAATTAAATAGTAAATACAGACATACACAATAAATTATACAAAGTAACATTTTGCATAAAATTCATAATATATGTCAAACCAATAAGTAATATAAATCATAGCTTCTACATACTACCTACTACATTACATGATAATATGTACTACATTCATAATTACGTCCTTATTCGTATCTAATCAGTTAGAATTCATGTACACTTTAACGCATAGTATCACAATTCATGTTCAGAATGATAAAAATAGATTTAAAAATTATTAAAATCCTAAAATAGATAATGCACCTTCACTTGCTTCTTCTCCTGGAATAGGGTCAGCCGGCTTAAGTCTTCTAGTAGGCGGTCCTTCTACCTTATCGAGTAATGGCCTAAGCCACTCATCATCCCGTTTAGCTTTCTTTGCTTGTTCTTCAGGAGCACGTGGCTTCAGCCAAGGATGCTTTTTCGCCGCATATTTTCTATTCCGAATTATATTTAATGGCTTGCCCAAATGAACACAGTCAATATGTCGTTTCAGCGAAACTCTGCATGAAAACACGTCTTGGCACAACTGACACTTCAGTTCCTCCATTTCCTTCGCACTCTTTGTCTTATGTCTTTTAATATGCGCGTCAATAGAACGATGAGAAAAGTACTTATGGCAAATGGGACACTGTTTCCTCTCCTGAGGTAGTTGTTCATGTTGCTTAAATTCATGAGTTCGTCGTTTATCACTTGATGCAAAACCTTTCTTGCAATACTTACAAAGATGGTTTCGGGGACCCTGATGAACTTCCTTGATGTGCCTATCAAGTCTCTTCTTGTCTCTTAAATGAATCCCACAAATATTGCAGCGATGTGTAAGACCAGAATTATGAGAAGATTCCATATGGTTTTGTAAATCCTTTGAGTCTTTTGCAACATAAGCGCACGTTCCACACATTAAAGTTACTTGTGGACTTCTTTCTCCTTCCGCTGATTCTGCAGTTCCATCTTCATTGTTTTGAGAAATTATAGCTGTTGACTCGTCTATAAGTGTTTTATTGTGAATACTTTTCAGATGAAGCTGCAGAGACCATGCTCTTGTGAAAATGGCATTACATACTGTACAAGTGAAAGATTTTGAGCTAGTGACATTATGGTAGTTGCGACTGCGAGGAAGAATGTCCTTGACTTCAGCACTTTTTGGGTCCAAAGTTTTAAAGATGGGGTCATTCGTTATGAGTTGTGTTATGTTTAATGGTGTTACAGCAGGGATAGAAAACGCTTCATCGACAGAATCACAATTATGTCCTGGTAGCTTGCTGTTGTTTGATTCCTTTTCACTTATCTTTTGAGGACTCAAGTGTTCACCTTTGATGTGAATCGCCGTACCATTTTCTTCTAGGAGGATTTTATCAATCAAATGAATCTCTTCACTCTGCTCACTTTTGATTATTGAATTTTCCTCTTGTACTTCAGATGTTGAGACAGACGATGAACAACTTGCTTCAGCTTGATTATTTGCAGTAGTTGTTAGACCTGACTTGGAAACTTTATGATTCTTATAATATCGCACGAAACCTACGTGAGGCATTCGAACTTGTCTACGTTTGTAGACAAAACTTGTGGCTGCTGGAATGCCATTCACTATGTCTTCAGGTTTATGCTTGTTCTTTATGTGCCTGAAACGCAAAAGATTTCAGTTTCAGTGAGCAATTCGAGTTTGAAGTTATTCAATTCAAAAACATCAATATAATAAAGCCTTCCAACATGTACATTGCAAAGAAACGTTTCAATAAAACATTAGTATTTAGAATAACATTTGCACGCCAAGAAATACTTAAATAAAAATACCGAGCTAGTTGGTCTTTTCGTATTACACATTGATGACAAATAGGGCAGTGAACCCGGTTAGCTTCCACAGAGCTTTGAGAATGTAGAAGTTTGTGTCTTCGAAGATTGTAATGACTGTTGAACTTTCTGTTGCAGTTCGGAAAGTCACAAACGAAGGGATTGTTTTCCAGGTGTAGCATAAAGTGGCGTCTTAAATTATCCTTGTATTTAAAGCCCTATAATTTCAAAATTCGAATATTCATACAATCCAATTAAAACAATAAAAATTACTAAAAATTTCATTGACCTTATTGCAAGAGGGACATTTAAAACGCCTTTCTGTGTCGTCTTCTTCCTTTTCTCCATTTTCATGCGACGCCTTATGTTTTTCGAGTTGATAATCATACTTACACTTGAACCCACATTTATCGCATTTGAACCTCAGTTCCAATTCCTTATCTTCAGCTTGTCTCCTGAATCGCTCGTCATATGGGTCCAAACAGGAAGGATGGAAAGACTTCACATGACTTATAAGGTCCGTTACGGAATTCTGAAAGGATTCCTCACAGCCTGGACATTTAATAACGACATTCTCTCCATGCTCCGTATTCTTATGCTTCTCCAAGTGCTCCAAGGAGAAGCCAATGTTCACTAAACAGTATTGACAATTGAGCCCCCCATAACGTCTAAAGAATTCAATGTCCGGTTTCTTATCACTGTTAGCAAATACTCTTAGAATCTCCTCTTTCACCATTACTTCTCTATGCTCCGCCGCCAAGTGATACCGCACGTGGGCCTGCAAAGTCCAGTAGTTCACGCACGTTTTGTCACAAATGCTTATAGGACAGTCAATTGTTTTGGCGACATCTTTGTGCTCCCTTACAATGTGATAAGGGAGCATCATCCGTTTGGGAAATGATTGTTCGCAGTAGTCACATTTGAAAGGATGATCTTTTCCATCCCAGAGCCACCTTTTTAACTTCTTCTTATATTTTGGTTTCGAACTAGTCGTTTCAACTTCTTCCGGTTTTCGGTCTTTCGTGAGAGTATAAATAGCCAAGGGCCTACCTATATTTCTACCCTTCTCGGGGTTTTTCGTGACAGTATAACTTCCCAATGGTCTACCTCGTTTCCCTCCCTTCTTGCATTCTGGTTTTCGGTCTTTCGTGACCGTATAGCTTCCCAAGGGTCTACCTCGTTTTCTTCCCTTCTTGCAAAAGTAAGCCTCGTAATCACTGGAATTGTCATCTTTGTCGTCAGTTCCCTCAGAATCCTCCTCGAGCAAACTTTCAATGTAATCCTGGTCACTGTCACTATCATCATCATCTTCCTCCTGATCAGGAATTGTAAGTATAGCAGCAGTTTTACGAATATTTGCTTTTGCTTGGAGGTTTACTCGTCTTGGCCGTCTTACAGATGAGTTCAAAATATCCTCTTCCGTTAAATCCTCGCTGACTCCAAGCCCGCTGAGCTCCCGATTTTTGCGGGCTGACTTACTACCAACTTTTCCATCATTTGCCAGAACATTTACGTACTTGGCCAGGAAGTCTGGGTCAATTTGGTTCTTTACGACTGGAACATAACATTCATGAAACGTCCTCTTTTGAATGGGAAGCATGCCCCGTCGCCTCGGTCCATTATTAGTAGTTCTGTTCAATGAATTATGAAATGTAAATTGTATGAATCACATGTATTATGGATGATTTATTATTAAAATTATGGATCTGATTCAATTTTGGATAGTTGATAACTTACCCTTCCCTTTCCCTAATACGTTTTTCGTCTTCATTATGACCTTTAACGTGTGTCTCGACCTTCCACAAACTTCCAAAGAAGGAATTGCAAATAAGACATTGGTAAAATTCACTAGTTTTCGACATTACTGTAATACATCCCTAATCCTGATCCCTAATTCATCACTAATTTTCAATTTTCGACTTTTTCTGACACTTTTCTTGTGGAGTAAATGTGTATTGTACTGTAAGTAAGAGGAACGAATAGAACACGTAGAACGAAACGAACCATAACAAAAACAGATCAGATCCAAGGAAAACCATTTTCCAAAGTCTTTGGATGTGCATACCACATGATGGGTATTTTGAGATTCTTTATCACATCACACAATTGGCTTTGACTACCTGAACTAATAGAATTTATTCAACTTTCACTCTTTACTATACCTGTAATTAGTGATATTAGCGATTGATATATGATATGATGTAAGTTTGAGAACGCTTATATAGAAGTATATAATAAGCTTGTTAAGATGTATATATAAACGTTTTCTTTCGTTGCTGTTACTTTAAATTGAAGCTGATTTGATGCCAGTGATTAGTCAGCAGTTACAATTAAGAAAGGATAGATTAATAAAACTGTTATGATATACGGGAGTTCGTGAAAAGTAAAAACGTTTATTTTTTGCGATTTTAAAATAAATTCATACTTAGGAATCGATAATACATACAGTAATATATATATGAAAAAACATATATTAAACTTAATTAGTAAATACAGACCTACACAATAAATTCATATGGCAAGTAACATTAAGTATTAAATTCGTATATTAAATGTCAAATTCATAATAAATGTAATATAAATCTTCGATTCTAGGTACTATTGGACTAACACTTTTATTATAAAAGTATTTTATTTATATCCTAAAAGTCATAAAACAAGTATTATGACAAGATAGCAAAGCCCTATAATATTTAAATTTTCTTAGATATTTATGCGACTCTAATCAGTTCGAAGTGATATACACTTTTAGGCATAGTATCACAATCACAATAATAATTCTTGTTTAAAAAAATCTGAAAACTATTAAAATCCCAAAATAGACAACGTACTGTCTTCACTTGCTTCTTCTAGAATAGGGTCAGTCGGATTCAGCTTTCTAGTAGGCAGACCATCCACCTTATCGATTAATGGCCTAAACCACTCATCATCCCCTTTGGTTTTCTTTGCTTCTTCTTCTGGAGCACGTGGCTTCAGCCAAGGACATCTTTTCGCAGCATATTTTCTATTCCGAATTATATTAAATGGCTTGCCCAAATGAACACAGTCAATATGTCGTTTCAGCGCCATATTGCATGAAAATACGTCTTGGCACAACTGACACTTCAGTTTCTCCATCTCCTTCGCACTCAGTTTCTTATGTCGTTTAATATGCGCGTTAACAGAATAAGGAGAATAGTACTTATGGCAAATGGGACACTGTTTCTTCTCTTCCTTTAACGGAGGCTTTTCATGTACCTTCTTTTCATGGGTTTGTCGTGTACTTTTTGTTGCAAATCTTTTCTTGCAATACTTACAAAAATGGTTTTGGGAACCCTTATGAACTTCCTTGATGTGCATCTGAAGTCTCTTTTTGTTTTTTAAAGCTATTCCACAAATATCGCAGTGATGCTTCCGAATATCTTTATGAGAAGACCCCATATGGTTTTGTAAATCCTTCGAATCTTTTGCAACATAACCACACGTTCCACACATTAAAGTTACTTGATGACTTCTTTCTCCTTCCGCTGATTCTACAGATTCACATTCATTGTTTTGAGAAATTATAGCTGTTGACTCGTCTATAAGTGTCTTATTGTGAATACTTTTCAGATGAAGCTGCAAGGTCCATGCTCTTGTGAAAATGGCATTACATTCTATGCACGTAAAAGATTTGGAGCCAGTGCTATAATTATTGAAGTTGCGTGAAAGAATATACTGGGTTTCAGCATTTTTGGGATCCAAAGTTTTGAAGATAGGGTCATTCGCTATGAGTTTTGTTATGTTTATTGGCGTTATAGGAGGGATGGAAAAGTTTTCATTTGTATTAACACGTCGGCTAGAATTCAGTCTTCGTGGTTTGCTGTTGCTAGTTGATTGCTTTGAAGCTGCCTTTTGAGGACTCAAGTGTTCACCTTTGATATGAACCGCCATACCATTCTCTTCCACGAGAATTTTATCAATCAAATGAATCTCTTCAGTTTGCTCACTTTTAATTATTGAATTTTCCTCCTGTACTTCGGTTGCTGAGACGGATGATGAATTATTTGACTCAGCACTATTACTCGCTCCAGTAGTTATGGCTGATTTTAAGACTTTACAATTCTTTAAATATTTTTCTAAACGAATAGAAGGCATTTGAATCTGTCTACGTCTTTTGGCCAAGCTTAAGGCTACTGGAATGCCATTCACCAAGTCTTCAGGTTTATGAACTGTCTTCATGTGTCTGCAAAGTAAAAGATTTTAGTTTCAGTGAGCAACTCGAGCATAACCCGAGTATTCAATTATTAAAATTGAAGCGTCATACATAATTGGAACATATATATACAAGGAGACGAAAATAACATTATTAAAACACCAATTAGAATTACCGGATAAGTTTGTCTTTCGTTGATAAACGCTGATTACAAATAGGGCAGTAAACCCGGTTAGCTTCCACACTATTTTGGGAATGAAGAAGTTTATGCCTTCGAAGATTGTAATGACTGTTGAACTTTCTGTTGCAGTTCGTATAGTCACACACAAAGGGATTGTTTTCCAGGTGTAGCATGAAGTGGCGTCTTAGATTATCCTTGTATTTAAAGCCCTATAATTCCAAAATATAATTCGAATTCGAATTTCAAAATTCAAATATTTATACAATACAATTCAGAAACACTCAAAAATTATTAAGAAGTTAACCTACCTTATTGCAAGAGGGGCATTTAAAACGCTTGTCGCCCTCCTCTTCTTCCTTATCATGCGATGCTATATGCTTTTTGAGCTGATAATCATATTTACACTGGTAACTACATTTATCACATTTGAACCTTGGTTTCATTTCTTTGTATTCAGTGTTTCTCCTAAGTCGTTCGTTATATGGGTCCAAACATGACGGATGGAAGGACTTCACATGACTTATAAGCTCCAATACGGAATTCTGAAAGGATTCCTCACACACTGGACATTTCAAAACGACATTCTCTCCATGCTCCGTATTCTTATGCTTCTCCAAGTGCTCGAAGGAGAGGCCAATGTTCAGTAAACAGTATTGACAAACAAGTCCCCCATAACGTCTAAAGAATTCTTTGTCCGGTTTCTTATCAGTGTCAGCATATGAACTCAGAATCTCCTCTTTCACCAATACTTCTCTTTGCTCCGCCACCCCATGGGACCGAAGATGGTCACTCAAACTCCAGTAGCTCACGCAAGTTTTGTTACAAATACTTAAAGGACAGTCAATTGTTTTGGCGACGTCCTTGTGCTCACTCATGATATGGTTGGAGATTATTACCCGTTTGGGAAATGATTGTGGGCAGTACTCGCATTTGAAAGGATGATCTTTTCCATCCCAGATCCACCTTCTTGGCTTATAATTGTGATTTGGTTCCAGTTTACGGTCTTTCGTGAGATTATACATAGCCAAGGGTCTGTCTATTTTTCTACCCTTCTCCGGGTTTCGGTATTTCGTGACACTATAACTTCCCAATGGTCTACCTCGTTTTCTTCCCTTTTCGCATTCTGGTTTTCCGTCTTTCGTGACAGTATAGCTTCCCAAGGGTCTACCTCGTTTTCTTCCTGTCTTGCAAAAGTAAGCCTCGTAATCACTGGAATCGTCATTTTTGTCGTCATTGTCCTCAGAATCCTCTTCGAGCAAACTTTCAATGTAATCTTTGTCACTGTCATCATCATCTCCTTGATCAGGAATTGTAAGTATAGCAGCGGCTTTACGAATATTTGCTTTTGCTTGGAGGTTTCCTCTTCTTGGCCGTTTTACAGATGAGTTCAAAATATCCTCTTCCGTTACGTCCTCGCTGACCCCAAGCCTGCTCAGCTCCCGATTTTTGCGGACAGACCTACCACCAGCTTTTTCATCATTCGCCTGGACACTTTCGTACTTGGCCAGGAAGTCTGGGTCAATTTGGTTCTTTACGACTGGAACATAGCATTCATAAAACGTCTTTTTTTGGATGGGAAGCATGCCCCTTCGTCTGGGTCCATTATTAGTGGTTCTGTTCAATGAATTATGAAATGTAAATTGTATGGATCAAATGTATATTAAAATTATGGATCTGACACTTAATTTTGGATTGGATCGTTGATAACTTAACTTACCCTTCCCTTATAAGTTTTTCGTCTTCATTATGACCTTTAACGTGTGTCTCGACCTTCCACAAACTTCCAAAGAAGGAATTGCAAATAAGGCATTGGTAAAAGTCATTAGTTTTCGACATTACTGTAATACGTCCCCCATAAATCACAAATATTAAATTTTCGGCTATTTCCAAAACTTTTCTTGTTGATGTGTAGTTGGTAGTGTTGAACTGTAAGAACGATGAACGAGTAGATCGAACCGAACCATAACAAACAGACCATCCAATCCAAGAACAACATTTTCCTCATTCCCAAGTCTTCAGATGTTGTTGTATGTGCACTGGGCACACACACACGATGGGTATTCTGAGATTCTTTATCAATCACAGACTTTCACCGTTTAGTACCTGTTTCCTGATGCTGATGTATTGCTGAATGATGAATGATGAATGAGCGCATGAATCATGATTTCAATCAAATGTAAGTTTGAGAACGCTTACAACTAGCGTGGTTGTAAGAGTTTCATTTCTTGCTATCATACTTTTACACTTATAGTCTGCGCTGCACCTGCCAGTAATGGCAGGGTAATCAGTAATATAACCATTACTGATTACCTGGATAAACTAGTATGCAATACTCGAGTTTTGGTAGAAAGTAGAAACATTTATCATGCCTGAAAATTATAATACTTATTCATCCTTTCTTTGCTTGCAACTACTGACCAAAATGACATGAAATGTAATGTTAATACCAAACCAACATGAATTCATTCAAAATTAGTTTTATTGAAAGATATCGATTTCAAAAAATAGTATGAAAAATACAAAGTGGCCTAGAATAATTGAAATGCGACATTGTCACAAAATGTACAGGCAATGCTCATTCAACATTTAAGAACGTCTTTTCCGATGTTAGTACAATATGAATAGTGTGGGCTGATTAACAACTAAATGTCTAACTAATACATACAACATAGTATAAACATACTAACATAAATTATTTTCTTATCAGAGGTTATAAACAAATAACTTGGTATCGAAATACATAAACAACTTCACGACTAAAATCTAACAGCAATCACTTTTATCATCCATAGGAGCTGCCTAAAGTTAATAAAATTCTTCTTTTATTGTATACGTAGTTGGAGAGCCTTCAACAGCTAAGAACTCATTCTCCCCTTCTAAATCCTCTGTACTTTCAACCCCTCCTGCAGACATTATTTTCGTCGGAGAGAGTTGTTCCTCTTTCAAATTGTGAACATATTGTGTGACTGTAGAGGTAGTAGTAGTAGCTGCACAGGTTTGAGATTCATCCAAGGCCTCTTTGACTTCCAACACAGAACCAGTGGAACTCCAAGCAGCAACATTGGTATCATTCAGTATCATTTCGTCAGGGACTAAATTCATTTGTTCCATTTTGATATTACAAGTTGAATTCCTCTTAATTACAGGTTGTACATAGTCATGAGTTCCACCATCAATCTGAATGCTTTCCAACTCAATGTTCTTCACTTGTGGGCTCGGTTGATGTAAAGTTTTCGGAATGTGCCGAATGGAACTCCTATGTTTACGAGCCCAGTCGTCATCTTCAGGGTCAGGAACTTCATCGTCGTCGCTGTTTTCAAGGTCTGATAATGGTTTTTGGAATGGTGTAAAGCTTTTAACAGGCTTTGAAAGCAGTGACTTCTTCGTTCTCTTTCTTACTCGTTTGACGGGCACCTGCTTCTTCTGAGTCGCACTGTGAGCTAAATCCTCCTTCTTTATATAATTTCCAAACACATCGCGTTGAGTAACTAGTTCCCCTGTGAAAATGCCCTTTTTCATCCTCATCAAAGACAATCTTCCATAATACATCTTAGGATGTGTATGTTTTGCATGTTCAAGCATAGTTTTTATAGATCTGAATTTTTTAGGACAGTTTTCAAACTTGCAGGGAAACTCGAATGTTTCTGGAGTGCCAGTATGTTCTTCCCGAATATGTGTTATGTAACTGTGATATGTGGAGTGGCTTAGTAGACAAAATTTGCAGTATGCAAAAGCATGAGAGACCCCAGTCAAGCCCTTTCGAGTTTCCTTAGTCCATTGTTGTAAAAACTTATACTTCTCGTCATATGCTTCTGCTTTCTCATGAACAAGAATATGATCGTTTAAAGAGTCCCTACGAATAAACAAACACCAAATTATCTTAGCTAAAACCAAACAATATATGTTAAACGTATTCTAATCAAAGATTTTAAGTACAACTTAAACTTATAAACTTATGTACTTAAACTCTTTGATTCTAATGCTCTGGCTTCACTTACCTCCGGTTGAATACTCTATCACAAACACAACAGTACATCAGTTTTCTGGTTCCAAAGTGGACGCCATTGACATGTCTATCGAACTCAAATTTGGTGTAAAATCCGCCCGGGCATAAGTTACAACGAAAACGGAAAGCTCTTACAAGTGACTCAGGTTCTTTCTCCAGTGGTCCAGCAGGCCAGAAGTATTTTTCACTGCCGTCTTCCACAATTAAAGATTTTCCTTGTTTTGCAGTCTTGATTATTGTGTCATCATTTGTTACTGTTACGTTGTCCGCTAACTGATTACCTACTGTATCATCGATTGAATTCGTGGTCAACATATCTTGTAATTTCGCCTTTGCTTTTAAGTTGCTGCTTTTACGATGAAGTTTTGTCTGTTGACGATTTGAAACAATTCTGCCTTCTGCATTCTTTTTGGCATTAAAGACAAGTTTCCGATTGCCCTTGCGACCTGATCCAAGTTTGGTACCACCTTTCTTGAGCTCCAGATTTGGTTGCTGTAAGTTCTGCGCGATTATACACCCTGTCCCTGTTGCAGGTACCTTTCCCAGTTTCTTGTGGACAGGCTTAATGGGTAGAAAACGTTTTAGTAGCGATTTACCATGCGTTGAACCTGAATCTTGCCCAATCGTTTTGTAAATCTTCAAGTTCTTTTCATATTCACAGAATTCAGAATTGTCAGTCTTCTTACAATTAGTCTTCACGTCGTCCGTTGGTTTATAATTAACTCGCTCCAAGATTAACTTAGGTTCCATAAAGGTAACTAAACGAAGTCCCACGGGCCTTGGGATTGAACTGGAAAAGAAAACAAAATCCAGTTATGTCTTTCATTGAACGATAAAACTTTTAATGGCTATAGTCACAACTATTTTGAACGGTTATAATATTAAGTTTGTTACCTTCCTTCGGCACTGCCAGTCGAACGACAACTTTGAAGGTGAGTAGCCCATTTCGATGAAGAGCTTAAGAATGATGAACACGTTTTGCACTGGTAATATAATGTCTTGGCACCAAGTGATCCAGGAAGGGTGCTGTAATTTATCTGCTTGTGTTTACTATGAGCCATTTTTATTCAAGACGTAATAACAGTTCCTATCGAAAATAATTAAATAAAGTAGACCATAAACCCATGCTGTTAGTTCACACATACTAGTGTGACTTTTGGTGTGAGTCTTCTATCGCTTTTCAGCTTCAGCATTTGTAACCACGATGTGTTGGTTTGACATATGATGTTCAGATTCACGGTATTCACAATGATATTAGTATATACACAGCCCACGATACGTAGAGTAGTAGGATATGAGTCAATACATAATCTACACATAGTCGGGTATCATATAAGCTCTCAGTGTTCCCTTCTCACTCTTTACACGTGCTTGCCGTAGATTCAGTATAGTATACACTGTACAATACACTTTTTGATGAGATGCTTTAGCTTGCATGCATCGGTCTTAGTTGTTGAGTTGCAGACGTTCCAAATTCCAAACAACAAGCGATTTGAGTTCTTCTTTTTTCAGTTTAAAACATTGTTCAAACATTGTTGAGTTGTGTTGATATCGTTAGCTGCTTACTACATAAAAAACTTCATACTGCTGATAAAAAATAGCTAAACTGTGAGTGAATATACATCTGTGGCTCCAGGCAGCACATTTTTAATCAGAATAATAATGAAATCTTAGGCTTAGTTAAGAAATAAACCATCCAATTTCGCTGCATCAAAAGAATCTGTTTCTTCTAAGTTTATGGCTGCATCCACAGGCTCCACTTTAATGGAATAACTTTCTTCAGATATATCTGTTTCAGGGTGGTGCGTACTTTCCAATTTAATTTTTCGTCCTTGTGGAATTAAGCCTCCTATCCGTTCATTATCAAAATCATTTGATATATAACATTCTTGTTTAAAACTATCTTTATCCCTCAAAGGTTGCTTTGAAGCGGAGCGTTTCCCACGCGGAACGGAAGGTGACTTTTGTTTTCGCTTTGTGGTTTTGGATGATTCTTTTAGAGTTCTCTTCTTTGCTGTTCTCCTGGGTGTCGCAACTTTTTTCTCAGTAGTAGTACCCTTGAACATTTTCATGTAGGTCATTTTTCCATAAAACTTATGCGGGTGAACAGCTTTCGCATGATTCAACAGTGCATGAATTGAAGTAAAGCTTTCCAAACATTCCTCAAAGGTACAAGCAAATCGGTATGCTTCCGGTGGATCAGAATGTTCTACACGAATATGGGTGATGTAGCTGTGGAATGAAGAGTGAGGTAGCAAACAGAAATAGCACTTGGGTTGCATAAAGGTAACATGTTTTCCTTGTGAATCTGGTTTAGGGATGTACAACTCTTTGAGACGTTCCGAGGACCAAGGTCGTAAAAGATCATACTTGTCTCTAACGAACTCTGCATTTTCATGTGCACGATAGTGCGAGTTGATCGAATCTCTGGTAAATAAATATTTTATGTACTGAAAAACTGAAAACCGATTGCAACATCACAATATTAACAATTATTTTCTAAACAGTAATTACATCATCTTACCTCCTGTTAAAGATCTTGCCACATACGCAGCATGGTGTTAACTTTCTATTTCCGTGATGAATTGAGTTAACATGGACGTCTAGTTCCTGCTGCAGATAAAATTTTCCTGGACAAAGGTGGCACGGGAATCTTAAACTCCGCACGTCTACCTTTTCTCTTAAGTAAAGTCTATTCCGAACTCTTTTCCACGAACCATCTTCCTTCTTTGTGCATACCCATTTTGGTTTGCTGTTTTCTTCCTTAGTTTTTTTGCCGATCTTCACGGTATCTTTTCCAGGTTTTGCCTCATGTCCTCTTTCCCACTCAGTGTCGGTTACCTCTTCAAGCTTTGTAATCATTTCTTCGTCAATCTCCTCGTCATTAAGCAATGCTGCCCATGACTGAGTCTTCCGTTTCGGGACCCTCTTCTTGACAAGGGAATCCCCATCCTTTCCACAATTCTCAGGTTTTTGAACAACCTTAAACTTCTTTTCTTTCAGTCTTTCCAGAATCACGGTGGGTTGAATGAATGTAACTTCACGAAGCCCCAAATCCATTTTGGAATCTTTACTGCATCTGTGACAATAACAATAAAAATCAATTAGATATTGCTCTGCTACTATTCCCTAACTGTAAACTTACCTTTAGCCAAAAATTAATTATTTGCAACAAGAGACAAGTAAATCCCAAATCCTATAGTCTTATTTGTTAGTATTCACCTGAAGTTACACCTTTGCATGATGTTCTCTTGAAAGCTATTCAAGTCAGATGCAGCAGCGGTTCCATGAATACACCTTTGAACATGACTTTCCCATTTCGACAACGTTGTTAAAAATGTTAAACAAGACTTGCACTGATAGAACAAAGTCTGGAAAGACAAATCAACGACAGGGGTCCTTGAAATTGTACCCCGATCAGCAATGTTGAGGTCCATGTCCATGGTTCAGCCAGGAACAATCAAACGGCGAATTCACAATGATGAATGACAGTTGACTTCCGGTGTCCGTCTTTCTTCGGTGTAGGTCATCTGCACACCCAACACCACACACAACAAAATGTTTACTGATTAAAGCTCGCCAGTGGCCAGAAAACGACCCAACACTGCACCTCACTGCCGGCAGATATTCAATATTCGGCAGTTTTTAAAATTCAATGCACGATAGACGGAATGGAGTTGGCACATCAATTGTAAATAGTAAAAATGGAAGAGAACACAAATGATCAACATGCACCACGCACACGTCTCTCTTTTCATATCCACATCTTTATCTCCTTTACTTTACTACTTCAGCCAAAACATGTGTTTTGTTTTCATTCACTTCATACTCATTTTATGTATACAATGCATATTGGTATGAGATAGGATATATCCTTTAGGCATATATCCTTTATCCTACTACACCGCTAGTATTTGTGTGCATTTTCGTACTCTGAATCATCTGTAAAAACACTTGCCATCATTCAATCAGCATCAAAATTGAAGAAATTGCAAGCAAATAATTTTTGCTGTTTGTTCGTCATTGTCCATTGGCAGTTGTGTCATTCCATTGTCTGGAACAAGGCCATTTAAACGGAGTACTTGTGACCGGAAGTCGATGTAAGTTTGAGAATGATTAACAATTAAGTCATAAGTATTAAGTGTTAAATTTTGAGTTACCATAATAAGTTGATACTGACTGACGATGCGAACCGAGCGGATTTAAATACATTTTAAACTTACATTTATAGGTGACAGGAATCAGCAACTGGTGACTGGCTCTTTGACTTTGACAGTGGTGCCATAAATTTTTTTAATGCCAATAGAAGTAATAGTATGATTTAAAAAAAATTATAATACAACTGATATCTATTTGTTTACAGGTCACAGGTAGGGGATGAAAGAGGCGCTCCCCTTGAAGCCCAAAAGATGTCGAAACTACAGCAGCCTGCGGAGCTGGAAGTTGAAGATATTGTAGACGAAGATATAATAAGAGTGGGATTAAGAAAAGATGATGGGGAAATGGACATCTCTTTACTTAAAACAGATTTAACAAGCTCATCATCAACATCTCTCATAGACTCGTTAAGTATCAAGCAACAAGCGGACACGAACCTTGAGTCAATTCCGGATGGAGATTTTTGTATTAATTGCAACTTAGAACTTCCCAGCGACTCTGTAAAATGTTATAAAATTACTCGAACAATGTCAGCAACATTGGATAATTGTATTAATGCTGAGATTTCCAGACGGGAAATTAGTATTATTGAAGCAATATCAGTTGTGTTTAAAGTACCGATTCAAACAGTAATTAGCAAGAAAAAGTGTTTTCTCTGCGGCAAGTGTGGGCAGCTATTGGAGCTTGTGTATAATACATTTCAGGATTTTATTCAGTTGGCAGGAAGAGAAAGTGTTCTGTTATCAAATCTAGATAAAGCTAGCACTTCTCAATCTAGTTCTGTCAAACTTAAGATAAATAATAGTCAAGTTAAAAGTGGGAGTTTAGATTTTTGTACAGCTTTTAAGGAAAAAACTTCAGCAAACCAGTTGGATAGCGTTAATTTTAATAGAAAGTTTGCAACCAGCAAAGTTTCCAGCTCTAAAAAAGCAAATGAGGATGAATCTAACAGACTGCAAACGAGGCAGCAGCCAGTAATTAAGAAAACACTTCAAAGTAAGGACAAACCGGAAGTCCGTCGTAATTTTTCTGTCGCCCAACGACAGCGAAAGCAATACAAGTGTTCTCAATGTCCCAGGTCATTCACTTCCTCTTCGTATTTAAAACACCACAACACAACTTTTCATAGAAAGTCTAAACAAATCAAACCAGAAGTAGGCAATAGGGCAACTTCAACTTTGGGAACTTTTTCTGTCGACAACATTACTTTAGAATCTCAAAATGAGGAGGAATTAGTTTCTCCTCATCAATGTAAACTTTGTTCATTTGAAGGACTGGGCACTGCAGAACTTAAGAAACACCTTGAGACAGAGCACAAGGATGAGGATCTACCTTATCGATGCAGTATTTGTGAAATAGATTTTGGAGAGGACGACTTCAGAGAACACTTGGCAATACATGATAACACCAGAACTAGTGAAAAGAAGTTTGAATGCAAACTATGTGAAAGTAAATTTTTAACATTTTCTTTACTAAAACAACACTATCCTGAAACTCATCCCTTTGTAAGCATAATGACTGTAAGTGGAGAAGCTGAGGATGACGAAAATTCAGCGTCGAGTCAACCGTGCAAAAGTTTGAAAAGCGTTAGCCCAAATCGAAAATTGAGGAAGGATGGAAAAACCGATAAGTTGATTTGGAACTGTGAAGTTTGTGGGAAGAAATTTGGACGACATGACCATATGAAGTTACATCTTAGAATTCACACTGGAGAAAAACCTTACGTTTGTAAATTATGCGGAAAGGCATTTAGTGACCCGAGAGGATTGGCATATCACGAAATCACGCATAGTAATGGTAAGCAAAGTACTTTATAAATAAAACGAAAAGAAAAGCTTATAGTATGAAATGGTATAATCAAAAAAATTATATTCCAGAGCGCCCATACTGCTGCATCATTTGCGGTCTCACATTCAAAAGACTTCACCATCTGAATGACCACGAGAAGAATCACAACGACGTACCTAGGCCCTTTACATGTTCCGTTTGTGGGAAAGCATTCAAGTACAAAAAGCATCTGAATAGCCACTCTGTGATTCACCAAGGAACGAAAGAACATCAATGCGAACTTTGCTTCAAAGCATTTAATCGCAAAGACAACTTGCGTCAACATGTTAAGAAAGTTCACAAGAAGATTATAGATCAAGTCATTGCAAACAATAATAGTTCCAAAAGCCAAACTACTAGTATCACTTTAAGTGTTCCTGCTGGAGGAGAATGTTCTTCAGGTAATGTGCTTGTAAATAATGGAAATAGCAATACTACTACTAGTGCAATACAAACACAAGTTTTCGGAACCAGAACCAGTGCGACAGCTATTCCAGTTGCCATTACTTTATCCGACCACGATCAAATTGTGTACATGACTCTTTGACCCGAACAGTCTAGTCTATATGATTAGGTAGGTGTTAGGTATTTTCTTATAAAATACAAATACATGCATATACCCTTAACCCTAACTAAACCATGTATCACGAAACCTTTTTGTACACGGTAAACCTGTTTTAAGACATGCACGATTATGATATCTATGATTGATGAGAATCTATGTACCTTTACCTTTTTAATTTATAATATAATATGCATGTGAAATATCTTTTGTAATGGAGGCAGAGTTGAGTGAATATACAGTTGACTCGAAATGTATTAATTAATAATCTCATCCTAATCTCAACGGACTGATTTGATGGCTTGAGAGAAATAAAGTCATTAAAATATATCCCTAATTGTGTACTTTTTGTTTAGCATTACAACAGGCATCATATCTATTAGACTCTAGGTAGGTGTCACAGTGTAAGTTAGGAATTCGTCAGGGCCCGATATTTTAATAATAGTTGAAGTTAGCAAATTCATTTGGGTTGAGGTTGAGTGATCATGCAATACAACATAAACCGCTGCATTTACAACCAAATGCTTTTATCATATCATTATACTCCTAACCCAATCGCCAATCGAAAAAATGCATAATAATTATTTTGCACTATTCCATAATGCACCGAAACATAAGGTACGCAATGGGAATTTTTGTGCTTTGTTCTATGTATCTATCCGAGGGACATATTAGGATCTATAGAGAACTCTGCATCATTTGCACAAACTAGCGCTTGTGTATAAAAGTACAACAGAAAAGTCAATAGGATCGGATAGGGCATTGTGCGGCAGCTGATGGTACCAAATTGGAAGAAAGCATTATTTTCGCATATTATTGATGTTGTTGTTTATATTTGCTGTTGAGTATTTGCTATTTTAAAACACCTGTAGGTTCCTTCAAAAGTAAATATTATCGTCAACAAGAATTGTGCATCTTGCATGCATTTTTTTAAACACTTTCAAATATTCAATCGTATCAAACTGCATTGCTTTGCGAGTAATATTGACATTATTCGATTACTCATTGGTGATTAGAGATTGAGGTGTTGGTACCTGTGTCTCCTGACATCTGTCTAATTGAGTTAAATTTGATTGTACATACATTGTAGGCTCCGTTGAAATTGGTATAATACATACTTTCAAAAAGTGTAGTTGGTAGGTGGTGTCGGCTTAATAGTTATAATAATGAAGTCAAAGCCACCAAGCAAGAAAGCCAAAGTTGAGGTAACTACACTACTGGGTCCTCCTGGAACGCCAGAAAACCAGAAGATCGTTACACCAAGCTTATCTCCAGCTGGTTCGACTTCTTCCACTACGTCGTCGCTGCTTAGTATCGGTCCACCGTATTCAATAGTAAGACCTGTAGTGGATCTGTCTAGCGCTTTGGGAAATGTTGGAGCAAGTACCAGTACCACAGCGACAAAGGCTTCAAATGCTAAGGCTAAGGGTGGGGGTGGCGCTACAGCAGCCGCTGGTAATGTTGGGGAGAAGGGAGGTTCTGCTGCTGCTGCTGCTGCTGGAACACCAGCTGCTAGCACGGCACCGTCATATCCCATTTTTACACACTTCAACTTAGCCGACTTTCCGAAGATCAATGCCTGTATTGTTGGGAGTAAAGGAGGGCCCTTGTCAGTGGCAAGTAATCCTGCGGCAGGAGCAGTTGGAGGGGACGCTTCAGCGGCTAATAAACCAATTGGTAGGGTTTAATTTTGTTTTTTATGCTGTATTTAATAATAGGTTATGAGGTAATCGTTCCGAGAATAATAATAGTATTTTTAATTAACTAGATAACCTCACAATGGAAGACATAGACACATTACAAGCTGAGTTGGAAACTCTGTGGTCTTCAGTGGCTTCGAGAATCCGAGTTTTGCATAAGGAACAAGGCTTGGTGCAATCAACTCCCACTACTACAACCCATCATTCCTTGGCACTGGAACATTTCGACCCACAACATCAAGAGAAAATTGCTGCAGTTGCTACTATAATAGATCACGGAACTAGGACATCTGTGTCTGCAGCTGCTAAGCTTGTTATGGCGTCCCAGCTTCCAGCTAGTAATTCTCCTGTTCCAAGCCCAGCACCTGCACCTGTTCCTACTCCGAGTACAAAGCGATCAACTACTACAAAAGGGGAACGTTTGCCCAAGAAGAAGCTGAAAGGTGAAGCTGGAAAGTCAAAGAAGGGTGGGGATAAACCTCCAGCAAGGGCAACTCAAAATCGATCCCACTCTGTTTCTTCTGATCTTGGCGAGGGCTTGGTAAAGCATTTTGAAGCCCCTAATCAGTTTTGGGATTGTGTGGATTCATACTGCAGGGAGCTGCAGAAGGAAGATGTAGATACGCTAGCAGGCATAATAGAGGATCAGGCTAAGGTTCCAAAGAATTTATTGAATGTTCCACCACTTGGAAAACATTACCGAGAAGAAGAAACAACAAAGCTGAAGTATGACTTATTTATTTTTCAGAATTTTTTATGTAATAATAAAACATTTGAAAGCAAATGGACGATTTATTTATGCCGTTTTAGAAGCAAAGAATCTCGGCTAAACAGTTCCAGCAGAGATACGGTGGGTCCTTTAACGCAAAGACTCGTGTCTGCACTTGTCGAAGAAAGAGTGACAATGTTTCAGAACAACTGCAACCTCAACTCTCCAAAAGAAGATGCAAGTTTAGCCACATCTCAGGAAAGCTTTTTTGTTTCGAGACCGGGGTTAGTGCGAGCTTTAGGCTTAGATGGGGGAGCTAACACACCTCCACTCGAAAATCGGATCAGAGATTGCCTGGTTGACCAAGGGTTGCTTCTGCCTGATGATGCTAACGATCCTATCTGGCTTAATCCTGATGATGAGATACTAGCTGACATTAAACGGTCTCAAAGTGTCTTCAAGAAATTACATCAATACAACTCTGAAAAACTGGCAGCTTTACATCATTTAGGAGTGGTAGGTGTTTCCTATTTTTAACTTTGTCTTGTGGTACTGTCAACTGTTCCAAGTGGATCCAATATTAATGTACTGATTGTTCCTTTTACAGAAAGAACTAGGTCGGAATTCTCAAAAAAGGGAGTTGGAAAAGGCTGACAAGGATGTCCTTGAAGCATACAAAAATATTGCATCATGTCGGTTGAAAAAGAAACCTTTGACGAAAAAAGAAAAGGATGCAGCAACGAAGGCGCTTGAAGCTCGTAATAAAGTACTAACAAAGTTAGACTCTAAGCAGGGTAGTACAACTATTAGTATTAGTGCTAGTAGTAGTACCGTCACTCAAAATGGAGCTGGATCGTCCGCAGCTAAAGCAATCGTCGCCCCTGTAGACCCAATCGGGTTGTTGAGAGTGCAAGTATGACAGCAAGCCCCAGACCCGCTGACCATCGATGACTTGGTTGACTTTTTTAAAAATATTTAGTGTTGATATAATTTGCCTTCAGATTACTTCAGAAACCTTTCCAAATAGTATGTATATTTGTAATTATGAATATATGATGTATCTTAATAGGTGTAAAATTGAAGATCTTCTGATTGACTAAAAGAACTATCTATATATTATATATTATAAAATATAATATAGATAATTATGTATGTAATACTAACATTAACAGTAATGAAACAATGCGTTCAGTAAATGAACAAGTTTTTGTGGGTTGGAGAACCCTGGATTTTTTGTTTTTATTGTTTTTCCACAATTTTGGTAGACATTTACAAAGAAAAACACACACAGCCAATTAGTTGTTCAGAACCGAGATAATTAATGAGCCAATTTGTAAAAGAAAGAAAAAGATGAAAAGATACGTATACTCTTACATGATGATGTACATTTTTTTAAAGAACAATAGAAATGTATTTAATAGCAAGCAATTAAAATAGAAACATACAAAACTAAATCAAACTTGACATTTATCTTTCTAAATCCACATTCCTGGAAAAAATGAATTTTGTCAAATTAAAGGAGTTTGGTTTTTGTCTTTTATCAATTCCGGCACAATCAATCAAGTACATATATATATTCCGTTTATAACTAAACATAATGTGCGAAATACCGATTTATATTACAAATATGATTGCCAATGTCATTTGTAAAGGAGTAAAGGAACATTTTTATTACATCTATGTAATTTTAGGTTTGTTGAAAAAATGAAGAAAAAAAATTATATTTTAACAAGTGGAAGCTACGTTCAATGAAGTCACAGCAGTACATCAAGTTATTATCAGCATAAGTTTTACAAGTGCGTCATTCAAATGCACTGTGTGAACATCCATGAACATGATGTTTCAAGTAGCTTCTATACATTTGCACTTGTTTCGCATACTTATCGACTACAGAACTCAGCCAAAATAATTGTATTTCACCCAAATCCCCATTCTTAACTACAATAAACTATCTAAATTGTGTTTGTAGCTTCGTTCCAAATTGTTAAATTACATACATACACAAACGCATGATGAGCGCATTCGTTTACCTACGACGGTTAGCAACCTTTTGTGCCTGCACTAGTGATGAAGCAGTGACGCGTGAGGATACCGATGAAGGGGTAACCCGCTTCTTACGTACTTCCAACATCTGTCGAAGTAATCCCCTGATTATACGAAGTTCACCTGCGACGGAGTCCTTCTCCTTCTGAAGTTCATCGTTCACCTTCTGAAGCTCCTCCTCTTCAGTCAAGGTAACATTAAGTTCTTGCTTCTTCTTTTGACGGTATCGGGTGGCAGCCGTCTTATTCTGCTCCTTCTTGCGAAGGGCCTTGTCCCTGACGTAGGTCAAGGGATCTTTGTATCCCTTGGCTGGCTTGCGTCCACTGCAATCCACGAATAATGGAATTATATATATTGTTCAATGTTCCAAGATAAATATATATTGGAACTTCTTTTATGTCAGCTTTTATGTTTAGTTAAATTATTACCGTCGTTCTTGTTTTACTGGCACAGCAGGCTTGGTTTCAACGACCTCCACAGCGGTTTCCATCACGCAGTCCTCGTCATCCTCAGAAGAAATTGAAGTAACTGGAGAAAACGCCTCCTGGACATATCCTGGAGAAGCAATGCAGCTCTTAGCAGCGGACACATCACCCTTCAACAACGCATCCAAAGTGCTGACATTCTTGCTCAATTCATAGTCCAGCTCATCCAAGGGGATGGTCATTTCCTTGGCCCACTGGGGTAATACGCCATTAACGAGCGTAGCATTGCTGACAGTGCCCTCCGCACTGTGATTACTCTCTTCAGCAACTAGTTCTGCAGACAGTTCTTCCAAGCTGAAGAGCTCACGCTCGCTGATAAATTCCATGTCGTTGGAAATGACGATTCCATCCAAATCCATGGTCTCAGCCTCACCAGTTCCGCTAACGGTGCTGGTGCGCCCAACAAACTCCACAGGTACAAGACATTCATCTCCAACTACGGTTGTAGTAGGGATTCCAGTAATATGAATCAGATTACCGAAGGTGGTGGTGGCAATCACATTGTTGTTGGTAGGAGTTGGAGTGGCGTCTGCGGGGTTGAGAGATTCGACAATAGATTTGAATTCAGCAGAAAGCTTTGCAGTGTCGTTGGTGTTAAGTACTGCAGCTAGATTAGACACGTTGATGAGATGTGGCTGCTTTGGAGCTGAAACGACAGGAGTTGGCTGAGAGACTGGAACTTCAAAAGGTTTGATTTCTTCTGGGAATGAGAGAAGTGGTGGAGTGTACTCAATGTCAGCAAGTTCCTCAAACAAGTTCATGTTCAAGTCAACTGACTCCTCATTCATAGCGATTCCAAAATCTATGTACCATTTCAAAACAAAAATGATTACTTCCTGAAACTCTTGCTAATCCATTGATCGATTAATAAGCTTTCTAGACTTTAGTTATGAAATACTTATCAGTAGCAATTTTCATCTCACATTTCAAAAGAAATCGAATTCGGGAATAGTAAGCTCATCATTTTTAAATATCAATAAAATATTAACTATACTGCATAAAGCGATAAGTCTAAAGAGAACTCTCACCATTATTGTGATGTTGTTCAAAGCTGTGCAATCGCTCCAATTCATTGAGCACATTGGAAGCTGTCTGAGCCCGGCTGGAGACAACCGAGCTCAGAGCAGGCTTCTGAGATTGTTCCATTGTAGTGACGGAGGTTCCACCGTTGTGGATACCCTTGAAACCCGAAGATGGTGATCCAGGGTTGCTTCCATCATAAAATAATGTTGGGGACGAGGGGGAAATGGGTGAAGTAGGGGGGCTGAGTTCAGCAGTCGAGAAGTCCTCGAACTGCCATGAGACCAGATGGCTGGGCTCCATGGCTGGAGTTGTTGATATCGAATGATGATGATCCTTCAACTTCAATAACTTCAAAACCGTTAGAGGTGGTATTGGTGATGTTGACACTTCGTATCGATTCTAGATTAAATCCTGATATACTTTCTTCGCTCTGTAGAGCGCCTTGAAGGCTGTTGGTTGGTGAAAAGTTCCTAAAAAACGACATCATTTCAATTAATTTTCAGTCCTCTAATTTCCAGATGGTAAAAACGTGAGTTGGATTGGAGGGTGCCAAAGCACTCATCCATAAAACCTCCAACCGTTTAAACCAACATTCATTCTTTCAACCCTCTTCCTCCAAATCATTCTCATCACATTCTTTATTCTTCAGATCCAATTCATTCCAGTTTTACTAGCTCTTCTCAAAAAGGGCCAAAAAATATTTTATTTTTATTTTTAAATAACTTACTCCATGATGATAGTTGTAACGTGCACACAAGGTGTGCGGGTGGGTTGTAGGTGCACTAGACCCCCATAATGACCACTTTATGTAAAACTGAAAATATTTAAAATCACAACAAATATTCCGTAGATAATTTAATTAGTTTTCACATTTAAACGAGTTCACTAGACCATTCTTTCACAATAATATGTAATTTCTCTTGTTCTTGTTCAACCTTTCAGGATATACTAAGAAGATTCTGCGTCGAGTTCATGGCAAAAAGAGTTGAGGAGAAGAAGGGGAAAATGAAGGCATGCATAAGGATATATATGCATAACGTTATCAGGACGTACTTTCCTACATTACCACCTACCACCACCACCTACAGTCTGTCCATTGTACATTCCTTATGGTCTCTGGTGGTATACCTATAGCGTGTGCATCAAGAAGGCTTTTTAACTGTAACAGTAATGCATTTGGGATACACGTCATTCATATCAGGATCATATCCATATCCAAATGTCCATATCATCCATATCGACTTCAGTAAAGAAGGTAGTAGAGGTAGAGGGAAAGGATGGTTGACGACAGTACTTTTGGAGTTGGAGTTTATTAACGCACAAGAAAAGAGCATGAGACTATGACTCAAATTCTCACGCTCAGCATAAAAAGGATAGAATAATGATTTGGATTACTTGTGGGATTGTGATGAATCGGATAGGCAGGCGCAGAATCTGTAACTCTTTTGTCTTTGGGATCATTCAAATATTACGTTATCACAAAATCGGCCTTTTTGACCCCACCTTACCTACTATGTTAGCCCATTTAACATTAGTAGATTACCATTTAAAATACATTACGCGTCATACACGACCGAAGGGACCCACCTACCCTAGTGGATAACGTAATATTTGAACGGTCCCTTTAAAAAACTCTCTGCCTCTGCACACTGCACCAAACTCTTGACTTTTATATTAGTTTTATGTATATTCAATGTTGAATGCTTCTTGTTCTTTACTATTTAATGAATACCTATTATAGTTGATAGATTGTATGTTGTATGCATAAAGAGGTGATTATGATTGGTGATTTGATCTAAATTGTATGGTACAGTAGTATACTTTTATACATACTTTACGCCATCAGCCATCACCATACACAACTTCGACCTCCGACCATGTTTTAGTTATACAGATTGGGTTGTATCATTGTATGTAAGCGAGAAATGAGAATGTTTAGAATGGTGAATGGGGATGGAGATGGACTTTGTATATAATATGTGTTATGTATATGGTTTTTAAGGTGGCTTGGATATGCATTTGGTTTGGAGTTTGGAGTATATTTGGCGTTGTTGAGGAAGGAGCCGAGTCATGCAATGTCCTCATTCTCTTACGTCAGCAATGGTGAGGGCCGTAGTAGGAGAAGAGACTCATGATGAGGAAAATGCATACATATAAAGATCTTGTTTTCTCAAATTTCTTGGCTTGCAAAATATGATTATGAAGTTGCAAATTATTTGACTTTTGCTGTTTTGCAGGTTGGGTATATGGCCTAGCTTTTTTGTATGCTGAAGGAATTCAGTGGCATTAAACTGAATAACAATGGATATATTGATAATCAAAAGTATTTCTTCAGTCAGCATAACTAATGTAAAAAAACGTTAACATGCTTCATCGTTGAATAAAGCTTCAATGTGAGCATGCATTTTTCTTGATTGAGGGCATGATCAGATCATTACAAAAAGCATTTAGTAGATGAAGTTATCTGCATAAAACTCTTTTGATGTTGTTCTTTTAACCAACACGGTGAAGTTCTGAAGCTACGGCCCCATCGTAATTTTTTGAGCTTGGTAATTATAAAAAGGATGAGGATAATTGCAGATTTGCAGCTTTACACTAGCCACAAACTAAACTCCAACAAAATTCATGTGTACAGGTACCCATTTTCCGTGATACAGAGTAGTAAGTATTTGTAATTTATTTTATACTTAATGAAATGGGGTTCATATACTCTTCAGTTATGTATTACTGTTAATATGTTAGGATGCTATAGTACTAAAACATGGCGTAAAAATTCATGGAAAGCCTGAGGACGCTGTGGTTCTGCTATCGAGTATATCAGTCATCATTGCGCATTGTATTGCAGTCACCATAGTCACCAATGATCCGTAATGATGTATATATACGAATATTATGGCAACACAGACATATTACATAAATATTACTCTTCTACATAATATATGGTACTGTCACCTTTGTTCCTTAAAACATTCTGACGTTTCGTGCAGTTTTTTTTAGCAAACCAAGTCTATTACTTCTGGTGCATGTTTGATGTGCGTGCACTGTGCACATTCACGTTCATAACATTTTAATAAATATGCATAGACAATACACAGAAATATTAATGTATAATACAGAGTTTGTCTGATTAACATCAACATTAGCAAGTCAAAGTGTGTGCAGTCGAATGAAGTAGATGATCTCGACTCCCAACTAAACTATCCATGTATGATCGGTAGCAAATAAAAAGATATGCTATAGCTTTTCATCTCCATCATTGATTTACTAATTGCATGCATATATATGAGAGCAAAAAACAGTTTTGCTTAACTACTTCTGATTCCCAGAAGTGTTTTGTTTTTCATTTTCTGCTGTCTTCTATCTTTAACGATGAACGAGATTTTATGATCACTCCGGCGTATGTGTTGATGATAGAATTGTCACCACTTCAAACTACATGAAGAAAGTAACATCATAGACATTTTCAGCTTTATTTATCTCTAATTCAATAGTGGATGGATACTGATTGTCAAATGTAGTACGAGTATATATATATCAAGTAATTCGTCCCCAAAAGACACTCTGATTGACTATATTTTGAATTTAGCAGGTATCACGTTATCAGTAATTGACAAAACATAACAACATGCATTTCTTCTTTCCCAAATGACGTCAAATGAAAATGACTTATCATATACTTAACATTTCCATCACCGGCCTTTTCACTCACAATAGCTTTATAATGGCTATGGCCAATAGCTAAACACAATGCGAGTGGAGATGACTTCATGAACGTTATGAAAATGTACGTGTAATTCTAGTATTTGTCTGCTGAAATCCCATCCTTCCTCTTCAACTGAACATGCAGTAAAAAGCCAAAGCCAAATACACGCTGGCTTTGGCTTTTTACGCCAAATACACGCCAAAATAAAATATGCATATTCTATACGCTTGGTAAAAAGCGATTCTCATCATATCATTCTATAGTTTTGGTGTCTTCTACTGCGTTTCCTTTTCGTCTTCTAAGTATTTGCAAACATTCGTGCAACCTTCAGCTTCGGAAAGGACAAAAATATGCATGAAGTCATCTTCTGTATTTGTCTAGAAAATCGTCTTTCAAAAGTCTGTAGCAAATAGCACTACATCAGCTTAGATTAGCTTATTTACGGATGTTCCTGTCTTGCTGTATATAAGTTTTTGTCATACAACTGATCGAAGATGTTTTAGCTAACGATTAGCTTGTCACTTATAAGATTGCTTACGTCTCTAAAATCAGTAGAGATTACAAATCCACCAATCGGTGCATATTCCGAAGGTGGTGTCAATAGGTCACTTCTAAGAAAGCTGGAGAAGGTAATTGGGGCAATTCAAGCTTGAAATGTCTTTCCTCGTGCATGCATATTCATGGATTTGTTTAGTAAACTAGAAGTTGATTATGATAATGCGATGATGATGTTGACATTTGTTTTGCGAATGCATACATAATCTCTGATCACTCACCAACAACCTGATTTCTTCCTGACCGATAAGCACAAAGCGGATTTGTACTGTTCCACTCGAGCCCAGCCTACTTTTGGTAGAGAAAGGAGGCGTAGTAAATTCTGTAATTTATGGCGTGTCATTTTGCTAATGCAAAAAAGGAAAAAATTCTAATAAAATTATGGTACTGATAATTTTTGTAGGTTCTAATTAAGAAGGCATCAAGATTCTCCATTTTAAGCTTCATTCAGATTATGTTAGTTAATGAAGACGATCGTTTGTATTCAGTCTTAGTGAAAATGTAACCAAGAACATGGGATTGTAATCATAATCATGAATCATGAACTTTCGACTTTTACTCATCTGATGTCTGTCACTCCTCTTCATGTCATTTTTTTCAAGCATACGTGAACAACATGCTTTGTCAAATGGTTTTAGCATTGCTTCCAGAATGCAGAACCTGGAACAGAGAGTAGACTTAGTCGAGACCAATCGAACTCACAAAACAGCTGAAGCTGAATTCAATGGACAATACGCCGTTCATGACCTTTTAATTGCGCATATCATAATCACTTATCAACAAGAGCAAGGCGCTTAAAATTTAACATGCTTTTGATCGAAATAAAACCGCTTCTAAACGGGTAAATCCAAATAAATCAACCAACAAACCAAACCATATATTAGGTTCACTATTAAACACAACTTCATTCCTATATCCAAGCAAACTTGAAACACCACTTGAAAATAATGACACTCATATTTGACTCATTTCATATTGTATTATTGTTAGTGTGGTAGTGACGCTTGCGGATTAAGCTGTACCACTTTTGTGAGCAAGATTTGACATCGCACACTCGAAAAAAATCAGTTTAACATATATATTCTCCAGTAAATATAGATGATGGTAATGGATACAAAATTACAATAAAAATGATGCGATTTTTAAGAGGTCTTGCAACAGACAACCACTTGTTTATGCAGAATGGAAATTTTTAAAAACTTTAAAAAAGGGAATACTGCCGTAGCGTTGTAAGTTTTGCAATGAGTAACTTTGATTACTTTGGCCCATTCACATTGCCCCACTACTGAAACTGGCTGATCTATTAACCTAAGTAGGGCCCATTTCCATCGTTGATGATCTTAATGAAGTTCACAGAACATCCTCTAGTAGTTTGTACAAAAGAAGTCCTTAAAAAACTTTGTGCTCATGTACAAAAAAAGGTAAAAAAATGCTAGGGTTTTCATAAATGACATAGAAAATTACTAAGTTCTTATTTCCCTAAGTTGTAAGTTAATTTATAAGTGAAAAGTTGTATCCTCCCTCAACGATATCGTTTGCATTGCATCTTCATGTAGGATGTAGAATAGTATTCCAATCTTTCATTTGTTGGGTTCTAGATTTGATTTGCTTGAATGATAAAAATGATAACCAGAAGGATGGTTCATGACCGTGACATTTAGAAGTTATAATGTCTAATGCTAAGATATGAAATATATGCAATCTGGGAAAACCGTTGAGCCGACTAAATTAAAGTTCCAAACATTTAAATCCAAATCTCCATCCAAGTATATTCCCGTGATATCGAAGATATTGCTTTCAGCTTTAGTGCATGATTGATAGATAGAGACAAATCGTACTCAATATTTACTTCACTATATTATGTACAACCAAGCAGTGCTTTCACTCATTAATGTTTTTTCTTAGCATAGAATTAACATATTTTTTAATACACGGCTTCGAAATATAATGTTCGTGTTCGGAAAGTCTACACTCTTCTTTGTCAGTGTTTCTCATCATCTTAGAATAATGAAACGAGAAACTCTAACGCATAATGGGGCAACCTGAGATCCGAAAGTTGACAAGGAATGACAGATTATCAACTATCCAATAGTCTAAAATATTTTTAAAAAACACGCCTTCATAATATACAATAAGAAATAAAATTAGTGGATTAGGTATTTCTTCGGTGTCTACATTACATCTGGAAGTAATCATATTAGATCACTGTGTATCATTCATCTGACTGCAGTGCAGTTTGACTTGATTAAACATCTTAATATTCCGACATTATTTAGAAACACCTTGTTCGTTTGGAGTTCCAAGACATTAACATTTCATCTCAATTCTCCATGCATATTTCATCCTCAATTTCCCTGCATTTTCCACTTCGATGCGCGATGGTATACTATTTCAATGCAACTGAAGCCCACTCTAGGCTTTCTTACTTCCTGTTGTGGTGCCTTTAAGCACATATCAAATGCTACATACAACATACTTTCAATATTCCATTCCATCCAACAAACATAATATTGTACACATTTGGAACTTGAAGCTTTTGTAACAAGAAACCTATCAAGTTGCAAGCCGAGTTCCTTATAAAGCTGGAATGTGAATGGAAGCAGAGACATAATTCGGTTTTAGTTTGGAGCAGACTGAGCAGAGGCTTAGAACTGCGGATAGGAATTTGGAATGGAAGTTACGTTGTGGAAGTAAGAACTTTGGAAGTAGAGCGAGTGAAGTGGTAGATGAAAATGAAAGAAAGAAATGAGCTTCTAGTTTCTTCCTCAGCTTTTCAAGAGCCATTGGCACTAGTAAAATTACTTTGCGTAGTTTTACCTCTTCCTTCAATAATGGGGACGTAGCTCAGATGGTAGAGCGCTCGCTTAGCATGTGAGAGGTAGCGAGATCGATACTCGCCGTCTCCAATTTTTTTGCTCGTATTGATGTTCATTTTATGACTTAGAATGTGGAGGCGTCATTTTCTATCCCCTTCATGTATGTATGCAGGAAAAGAAAGCTTATAACATCATTTATGGATAGAAATTTTTTTAGTCAAGTTAAGATTAAATTAGTTCAGGCATTTAATAACCCACATAACTATTTGACAGATCTCACTCACGCCCATTTACGTTGAGGGTTAGCTTCAGCTTTACAATACTTTTCTGAAGAACTCTTATTTCGCAGCTAGAAGTGTTCGAAATCGAAACTGAAGCGTATGATTGCAATCAGTGGATGCTTCTAAATGTTTACATTTATATTTTGTGTATGGGTTAGAACAAGCTATTCAAAAAGTACATTCGTATATCAGTAAACTTCAGTTTAGGTTTAGGTGAATGATTTATTCATTATTGAACAAAAACCGGTAGGAAACTTTTGTCTTTTATGGTAACGGATGTTACACAAATACACAATAAAGTACTGCAGTAAAAATCTTTAGTTTTGATAATTTAATATAGATTCTCGATATGTAGAAATTTCAGGTTAACATGCTGCGCTTGCCTCTGCCTTTCACCGTTGCCATTATATTTAACCTTGTGGGTTCCAACCAGCACCGAAGATTCTTTGAAGTGTTATTCCAAGAAATTGGCCAAAAGGCATGAAATTGAGTCCGGGTTGAGTAGGTGCTCCTCCGAAAAATCCAGTCAAAAGATTACCCAATGCTTGTCCTTTTGTTTTGAAGAGGCAAAAGAAACAAGATAAGTTTTAGGACTTCAAGACCTACCGCATATAAGTTGTCTGGGGTAGCTGTAAACGAATTATGCCAAAAGATCGGTTGGTTTTAAACCACAGAGTTGACAGAGCCTGTGATGGTTAAAAATTTTGTGATTCTTTCAAGTTCTCTTCAGATTCCGTAAATACAAAAATACATTAGGAATAAATAGTAGTCAACGAAACAAGGTTCTCTTCCCATTTACGACTGTGTAAAATCTAGAATCACACTCCTCGCCCCATCTCTTCCATTACATCACTTAGTCTATTTTATTATAACGTCTTTGTTTTAAACTTACCCATGGGAATAATGTTGACTTGTGGACTAGCGGGAGGGTTTGCTGGAGGATTCGCTGGTGGATTGGCTGGAGGATTTGCAGGAGGATTTGCTGGAGGGTTTGCTGGAGGATTTGCTGGAGGGTTTGCTGGAGGGTTTGCTGGAGGATTTGCTGGAGGATTGGCTGGAGGGTTGGCTGCGTTGTTATTGCTGCTTCCGAAAGGTACTGATGTGACAAAATCGCAAAAAAAGACTCGTTTAAATAAGATTGCCTAATCTCTACGATCACCCTCATCCAATAATTAGTAGCTTAAATTTGTAATGAATTTTTACTTGAAAAGTACAGCCTCTCTTGTGGCTTCACCCGAACGGTTGAGACAACAGATACCATGCAGATTGCAGCGAAAAGAATCGTAAATTTGTCCATTTTGGAAATTGAAGTCTTCTAGGAACGGATGTAGAAACTTTTAGCGGAGTTGTCCGATTAGGATTGTACTCAAGATTGAACTAATGTCGAATGTGATTTAATTATGAATCTGTCCTTCACTTTTATATGATTAATCTGTTTGATTTGAGTGCATACATATTGCTAAACTGTTTTACAACATGATGGACTTGTATGTATGCAATTCAAAGTGTCTAGTAGTCTAGCGTATTATAGTAATGGGCTTGCAGACAATTTCATATCCGCCAGAAACGCTAAGTAAACAAAGGAATAAGGATGGAGTAAAGCAGTGAAGTTAAAAACTGCTGCATTAACTTCAAGTTCAAGTGGAAGAATGTTTTTAAGCATTACTTTTCCAGTTCTGAATCTGGCAACTGTCATAATTGCGGTTACATTTTAAACACTGCATTCTGTTTTCCGTTGCACAATATAGTAAAATCAAAGCTATAATATGCAAGGCTAATATTTGCTCTTGTGACCAGGATCTTGAACATTGAATATCTACCTCCGTTTTCTCCAATGGAAGGGGTAGCAAATGCATATTAGTAATTAAATAGAAGATTCAATCATCAATCTTATGGTTAGTAATTAATTTCAAACCTTAACGTCACAAACGAAGTATTTAGAATCATACTCAGCATATTTCGAACCGTATTTGACGTCCACGATTCGAAGTCGTCATTCATAGTCATTCTGCTTACGAACATCGCCTATTTCTCGAAATCTAGTATATATTAGAATGCCCCCAGTTGCCAGTAATGTTTCAGCATTTGCACTAAATGTGCATGATGACAGATGAGGTGAGATGAACGTAATTACTTGATTTAATAACGTAAATGAATGAGCAATCAAATTTTGTTGAATAGTTTGCATAATAATAGTGATAAAAGACATGAACGTGAGCCGTGAGCTAAAACAGTAGATCTCAAATCCAATTTTGTTTCAAGTTGTGTCAACAATGACTCCTCAAATTCTAAAGAGTTTTATTCTATTCATTCAGCTTTTCATTTGATAGTTGAATTTCCATATTTTTCACGCAGAATAACTATACCTTAAGTATATAGTACAATTATTGAAAGGTATAACAGTGAATTATACAGATTTCCGTATTGCTATTTACAACATCGTCAAATAACATCTTGGTGGCTGTGACTTTAGTATCGATATACATATATTTTACATAAATCGCTATAATTATGTATTTTTTTCCTTTCTTTCATTCCAGCCAGGTAAGGTGGGATGCAAATTACTCTGGCTAAACATAAACTCAAGATTAACCATGCATAAAGAAGAAGAATTTTACTCAACGTTGATTCTTATAATATCATGCTAACCTATTAATACACAACTAACAACCGAATACAAAATAAGTTCACAGTTCACCTCTCTACCCAAACTATAAGCCATCTCTTTCACACATTCACCAATCAATAACAATGAAATCAACTTACACGACAATGATTCATTTTAAAATAATGGAACTAACAATTAACAATTATGTAGCTTAATGAATTTACTTTTTACTTCAGCACACTTTGCTTTTAAAATGTCAAATGTGCAATACTATCCTGATCGTGAGGCGAGGATGAGGAATTAATCTTTTTGTCATTGTGTCATCTTCTATCGTTATATCACTGTTTCTGTAATCGTAGTACTGACACTATAGCTAGATAACTACTTAGCGTGTATATGAATCATGATGATTCTTGATTCTATTCAGATTTTTACCTAAACTTACCCTTTACCTAAAATAGCGAAAGTACCGAAGCATTAAAATTCAGATTTTCAAAGGTATTCTATAAAATTCCTTAGATATTTTTAGCAGTTACTGTCATTTGATGTCTTGTTTGAATTCTTCTTTAAAACTATTTTAAAATCGGAGAAAAAGTGTTTAAAAAATCCAGAATATTTGAAACTGAAGCTCCTTAAACCTAACTAACACTGGGACCGTAATTTATTTGACGTTACTTCTATCTCTAAAATTCTGGTATGGATATGCATATTAAAATGATGAGTAGGCCTTAAAAACTATAAAAGCTTGATAAAATTGAAATAAATGATAATTTTTTGTAATACCATTAGGAATCAACAATTCACAGCACAGTCTCTTGCATACTTTAAAATTGCAGCTAAAAAGTCGTACATTCCATTCCACATTTAAATTTTTTAGCTTCATATTAAAACATAACTTTTAAAATTCGTAAAATATAGCTTTTAAAATTAGCCCAGTATTATACCCAGCTAAAAAATAAAATCCTTGTCCTTTTAAAACCTAAACTGTAAAGTAAAATTCTTGGACAAATTTATATTCTGCACTACGCACGATACTGTATTGAGGAACAAACGAACATGCCTGTACTGCACATCTATATTTATTTAATTAAATACTCTATTTGTATAACCTAAGTAGTTGGATAATCGGGCACTATATTTCATCAAATTATTCTACCACTATCAAATAAATGTACCTGTCATATATGTATATAGCAATTGTATATATATATCCCGTAAAAACATTCCGATCCGGCTCATTTCGCATCTTACGTATTCTTTTTTCTATCAAATCCATTATGAACTCTCTTCGCTTCCTTACAACTTAACAATCTTCATCTTCTGCACCTGCACCGCTGAAGAAAACTACCCTAAATATATACATGTTTAGTATACGACATACGATAGCTTCATTACTGTATTGCCTTGTCCATTTTCCAAATTTGCATAGTGCATATAGCTTGTTGTGTCCAAAAAACTCACTTACTTTTTTTAACCTTTTACCTTACACCTTACATGATATTGTAACACCTTTGTGAATGTAAAGAAAACTAAGAAAATACTCTTTCATAAACATCAAACTTAACAAAAACTTTTCACTTCCCAGTTGAAACTGATGTGGTTGACTGCTGCTGCTGAATATGGTGTTGCATGAATCCCCCTGCTCCTCCTCCATTCTGACAATTGACTGAGTTCTTGTTCCCCACTCCAGTTCCCAACGTCGCGTTATTGCTTCCTCCATTGTTGGTTGCTGAGATTTGGGAGGAGTTAAGGAGATTTTTTTCACTATTCATGTTCTTGCAGTCAGTCTCAATATTGCTTTCACCACCACCGTGATGATCATCCCTCTCACGAAAAAAGCCTTGCTTTGTCTTACACTCTCGAATGGTGACCGTCATGTCACAGACGGTCACATCCGTAATAACAATCTGATCTGCGAGGGGTTGTCTGTTCAGCCAGTATTCTGCAGGCAAAGCATTATTATTCTCTTCCGTTGTAGTTGTAGTACCACTTCCATTGTAATTATTGTTCTCTTCCCGGCATGAGGAGGATGCTGGGGCTTGGATGAGAGAAGGAGGTGTTGACATCCCACTTGTGGACAGTGCTCGACCCACCTTCCCATTTTGAAGAGAGGGAGGAGTGGAAATGGAGGAGGTAATACTACTGACCGAGTTGCTCAAAGTACTGACTTGATTATGGTGTTGGTGTTGTTGTTGTTGATGATGAGAATGGGAGCTGGCTGTTGAGTTAGCTCCGCTACCACTAGCGTTATTGTTAGAACCAGGTGTTGAGGATGTAGAATGCTTTCGTTCTGCGGTTGCCTTTGATGGGGACTTGGAACGGTCAGTTTTCCCTTTGAGGAGAGCACGACGAGCTTCTTCCGGATCAAACTTTGTTTCCTTCTTGGTGCTAAAGTGATAAGGGTCCTTTTCCTTTTTTGAGTGATGATGGGTTGGAGAGGATGAGCTTTGTGTGGAGTTCGTCGTGCTTTCTGCTTTGCTATGATACGAAGTTGTTGAGGTGGAGGTTCGAGCAACTTTAGCAGGAGGGGATGAAGAGGAGTCCCGCTGATCACCAGATTTGTTTGCACTATTGGCGTGCTGGGTTGGACTAGATTTGGGTGTTGTAGTGATCGTCACTCCGATTTTTCCGGATTCCCTGAAGAAAAATTAAAATCTTAGTTAGTTTCTGAGAAAGTACATGTACGTGTATCAAAATGATTTTGGTTGATGCAGAAATTATAAACTGAAGCGTACTTGATGACTTCCGCTTTTCTTTTGAGTGTCTCCTTCCTTGGTGTCTTTTCTGTGTAAGAAACATCTTCCGTGTCTGACTCGTCATCTGAATCAGGTGAAGGCGACTTGGATTTCAAACGTGAATCACTGGATTTACTCTTCGGTGACATAGGAGAACTGTCTCTATCCCTATCTCGTTCTCTCTGAAAACCAATAAACTTTTATGTTAGTTTACTGTTGCAAATGTTTAACATAGTAAATGACTGGTTTACGATTTATAAAATGTCTAACTTACGGTTAGAGGCGCTTTGTTCTTCGGCTTCGGACCTCTCTTATTGGGTGTCTGATTCGAGTCCCTTTGACATCTCTCGAACGCATCAATCAGTCTTTGGTCCAAGATGTTTTCTTCAGGTTCCCATGTGCTATGCCTAGAATAAAAAGTTCATTAATATTAATACATTCACCTTAACCTTAGAAAACGTATATTCTTCAGTAGTACATTTATAGATAAACTATTAAAAAATCTCACCTCATGCTCCAGCCTTTCCATTTCACCAGGTATTCCACTCTCCCCTGCAAATTCACAATACACAATCGTTTTAACATTTTTACAAGCACCATAAACCACTAAACATTTAGCATTCGAACATGTAGTTTTCTCACCTTTCGAACACGTTTCTTCTGTATTCTCTCCGCCGCAAAAACGCGGTCTCCCACCCCCGATAGCTCCATTCTATCTTCGTCAGATGTTGACTGCAAATTAAAAATCCAAGAATCTTTTATTATTTCGCCCCACTTCCCAATTTCATACTATTTCTAACACACGTCAAGTTATTTCATAAGTAAGGTCAATACGAACACCATTTTAAGCTAAAAATCTGTATTATTTTTTGCACTAAATCTGTACCCGATAAAGTTTGATTTTGAGACCCTGGAGTTTCTCTTTCCGATACAGTTTGCAAACCTGTCAATGCACCTCCTAGCTTTTTTGCAATAAGCTTGCTACTATTAACACCAACTCGTATAATAATTATGTCGTTACGCAAGTGACAAAGGAGCACAGCGGACGACATTCAAACACACAAACCCAACTTGCCAGCAACAGGGACAACTTGATTCCTCCTACTTTCCTTCCCCTATTAACAATATATAACCGTCACTTTCCTCTTGTATTATAGAACGTTGCCAGCTTTTAACTTGTCAATAAAAAATTGACTCCAACCTAAAATTTCGTAGCCCGACCCACTTGACAATTCGACTGTCACACAAAGCAAATATACAAGTTTGTCTTGCTCCGTCTCTCCTAAATTATTTGCATAAATCCCTTTTTGCTGCATATATAATGTGTATAACTCTCCCGAAAATGTCCTTGATTCTTTCTCTGGATGTCAACCAACAGAAAGAACCGCAATGCTTTGGCCTGCTCCGTTTACACAAAAATATCGTTCTCGTGGCTTATGGGAAAACAAGTAAAATACGCTGTTAAGACACAATTTTTCCAACAATTCTTTCAGTTTTTTATGGCCTACTACGCTCTTCCCTGTTCTGGAAAAAACGTTAAAAGAGAAGACGGAAGGTTCGGCTGTTTTGCAAGTCGGATTGAATTGAATGTGAATATGAATATGAAACAAGGCATAACAAACACATTAAATCCTCCTCTCCTATTCATATGAAAACCTGAGTAAAGACAGCAAACACCAGATTGGCTTTCGGAACAGTAAAATTTCGGAAAGAGTTCTTTTCTTTAATGCAATCCAAGTTCCAACCGAGTGTGCATTTGTATTGTATGCGTATGTATAAGTAGTAACTTGTATTATATTAGTAAGAACTAAGAAAGAACTATAAGTGAATATAATTTTCAGTCTGTATTTTATAGGTATCTCTCTCTTTCTTACATGTTATATAGTTTTTTAGGTATGCCCTTGGTTTTAGGTTCCTATAAGGTTCTGTCTCGACACTCAAAATCGCAACAACACTGACTCTCACTACTCCACTCACTCCACCACCAAAATCCAAACAGAAAAAAATATTATCCAGTCGGCCAATCTATATAGAACTCATAAGACCGTACGCCTGGTCTGAACTCGAAGCGTTAGTGCATTTGTATATGTGTGTTTCAAAAACGTCTCGCTTTATATAACACATAGATAGAGACTTCACATTTTACACAAGTAGACAGCCACTGTCTCTCGCGTAGTAGAAGAGGAATACACGGAGAAAAGAAAGTATACAACTCTGTTTTTCTCCGTTTCTCGGATGGAGTGGAGCTCCACTTTAGGTCTTGACGGGGAAAATCATTCTCAAACATTGTCTATAGGAAAATCCAGACGATGATGATAATATAGTAAAGAAAAGAAGACGAAGATGTTGCGTATTATTATAGGAGAGGAGGATTATATTATATAAGAAATACATACTTTTACATATAATATATTTACTTCATTCTCATTATTATAGCTATTATATGGCATGATACTTTTAGTGTGTGTTTACGTAACTTAGCGTACACTTGGTCCAAAAAATTCAGACACACGATCATCGCATCGCACACACACATACACAAATATACACATTTGTGTGTACGTTGTGAACGTTCATGGTAGGTCCAAACGTATTGTAACCGTAAGCTATTTTATGTATATATAAGGTTCATGTTGATGCGGATGGAGGAAAAAGAGTTGAGTCTCATGCTCTTGACTCACACACCACACATCACACAATCACAATCAACTTTGCGTTCTTCCATGCAAAATGCAATAAGGATATAATAATGTGTGTGAGCCGTGAGCTTCTATAACTATTTTATATATCAAATGTAACGTTCACGAGTATTGAGTATGTAATACTATTACAGCATAGGATGAATGGATAGAACTCTAGAAAGAAGAAGAATATCAAGTTTTTTTCTGTACACACATAAACGAGCAAACCCGACTCGGTACGGGTACGACCTCCTACGATAAACCTATTGTATACAAAGTGTCTTGTCTACTTTGGTCTGGTGCTGTGTACACATAAAAGTGGTATATTTTTTATGGAATTCATGTTGATGATGTTCATTCCATACATTTGCGCACCATTGCAATAAGATATGGCAGGGAAAATGGAAAGAAGTTCACATCACAAGTAATATATATACTACCAATAGCAAATACTCGGTAACTTCTTTTTTTTAATGTGTGATGTGATGTGGTGCAATTATATACTTGCTTGTATATATATATGAAGACAATGTTTGCCTACCTGTGATCTGCTCTGGTTGGTCATATTTAGTTTAGGCTATGGCTATATATCCCTTTCATTTGTCTTATGATGTAAAAATGTGTGTAATCAGTTGGCTTGCTCAAGCTTAGAAAATGAAATGCAAAACATCTTATTCTTTTGTGTAGCAGGAGTCAGGAGTGCAGCAAAGTATGGAAGATTAAAAAAGTGATGGAATGGAGAAGAGAAGATATCATTATATGCTTCTTCATTTCACATCATTTTCTTTACATGGGATCCGATTATTCATTAGCATTAAAAGCGCTGTCTTTAGAGTAGCTAGAAATTCCCTACTTGAGGCTACATGTATGGTGGCTTGGTGGTGTTGTTTAACAATATATAATTTGAGTTTGTATTTTTATAATTTTTGTTTGTGCATTTCTCTTTTCCCCATAAAATGAAATGAAGTTGGAATGTTGGAAGTGAGACCAACAAGTTGATTTATGATGATGATTTTGAGGTGAGAGAATAGAATGCATAAATGTTATGAATATATATGATAATATGATGAAGTAATTTTGCATAAGGAAAATGATGCACTCATGCGTTAACTGCATGAGAATTGAGTGAAGAAGTTATATTATATGTTATACACACAAAATATACTCGATACTCAATTTTTCCAAAGTTGAGGTGAGATGGTTGGTGGTGGGATGATCATTCATAGGCGTTCTTATGCATTATGGAAACTTTTATTTTCCTGATTTCCTCACCTCACTGATTGATACGTACTTGACCGTTTGGAAGAATTGAATAAAAATATATGTAGTTTAATGTGACCTTCAAGCATGAAGAAATCAACACGTGAAGGAAAATTATATATGGGCGATTTAAGATAAGATGCTCGTGTTATTATTCGCTATTATATTCATTTACCTTTCTTCCTTGTAAGGATTGCTCTTTGTGTAAAGGAACTATCTTCTTGTATTGCTTTGTACTCATTTTTACTATCCAATCTTAATCAATAATTGGTTAAAGAAACTAATTCTAATAATATTTTACAAAACACCAAAACTGCTAGTGTGTAAGAGGTTTTTACAAAAAAATCGGATATTTAAATATAGATTTTTAGTATATACGTTCAACGTTAAACCACGTGAATCAAAAAACGAATAAAATGACAAGTGTATAAGTGTAACTATCAAATATTCATGCACTAAACCATTGTATTATTGCAAATCATAAAAAGTATTATTTTAAAATGGAACATTGAACGCATTGAACCAAACATATATAGCATTTTACGACTTTTCTGCCTTACACAATTATTCCAAGAAATGTGTTCAGCAATACTTACAAAATGTCAAATGATCGTTTTGGTTTTTGTTCCCGTTTCAAGTAGGTTTATGTATGTACTGAATACAATGCCAACTATATACCAAGTACGCTTGTGCTTGTGGCCTGCGAGTCAAGTAAATGGAATAACAGGAGACGCTTTCGGCTAAAGAATATTATGCGTGCACACATTTTATGCCTCCTAAAATTGTTACATATTTATGTTAGCATGCTCCTTTTTACTGTGTTCAGAAAAGTAGATTCGCGTGACTAAATATTGATATATAAGGTAAGGTAAAGAAACATGTACGATTGATTTTGTATAAAATAGATTGGAAACTGGAAAGAAATTTTTCCCATTAATGTGTGACAATCATTTTCAAAATTGAGCAAAACTTAACAAGCAACCTCTTGTATAAGAAAATGTAAAGAAAAGAAAGAAGTTTTGTTTGGTTGGCAGGATGGATAAAACATTTCATTTTCCCATGTATTTCTCCGGGTATTGGCATTTCCGCTCTGAGAGAGAGAGAGTAACAGGTTGCTTATACAAGCAGCCTAACCAAACGTTTCAGCTTTTGCTACTGCCCACACGGATACAATGCGCAATGGTTATATAAACCTTTCCTCTACCAAACACCAAAACCAATGCTTCACTGGAATTGCCCACTCAATAATTTGGCAAGCTAAAGGCTATAAACATAATACATAAAACCTGAAACCAAAAATTCGACTGAATTTTTGTAAGAGATAAAAACAGGAAATTGCTGTCTCAATTTGGGTCTTACACTTTGTTAATTAAACGGAAGTTATTCAATGCTTTTTTCTTGAGAAAGCTAAAATTATGGTTATCGTTAAGAGCTTTATAATCCTCTCGAAGCATCCATAAATTTACTGTCAACAGAGTGAGAGTAGAGTTGGTTTGGTAGTATTTATTCAAGGGAAAATAACCTGATAAAATCATCTCCTTTTGCTTTTTTCCACTCAGGCAGACAGTTCCAAATAAAGTTGAGAAAATGAGAAAATGAAATGAGAGCAAAAGATCAAGTAACACTATTAGTGCTGCCTCTATTAATAACATTACATTACGCATCACCAACTCGAGCCAGGTAGGTATGTTTACCATCTATATTGAATCTAGGCTGTAGCCTCTTCACCTTTCAGCAGGATTCTTGGATGATATTCGATATAAAAAAGAGACTTTTCACTCCTTCCTTTTCTCATCTTTATATCCTCCAAATTTGAGACTGTTTGTTTCAATCTTGCGTCGCATTTTCGACCATTATATAGTGTCCCTATGTCTGGAATGCTTTTAATAATGTTTAATGTTGTATGGATATGTGAAAATGTGAACAGGATATAATTCTGATAAATATATAAAGCCATAAAAAAGACTGGGTTGTA
The DNA here is from genome assembly GCA_036850725.1 of Orchesella villosa. NCBI lineage: Eukaryota > Metazoa > Arthropoda > Collembola > Entomobryomorpha > Orchesellidae > Orchesella > Orchesella villosa. The sequence continues at coordinate 55,191 of JAANSM010000015.1, read as the reverse complement.
TTTTGTAATATTCAAGATGTGTGTTGCAAAACGTGACAAAAGAAGACAAGTCATTACTCTTTCCATCTGTATTCCTCGGTCATCTCTTCCCCATCTCTTTTTCAAGAGTTAGCATGATGATATTATGTTATGATCTGGTGATAATGATCTCACGAAATAGGACAAGTTTTATTCAACCATTTTTTTGCAAGTCTCTCAGTCTCACACAATAACACAGATGAAAAGAAGGGGCCAGAGCCAGACGAAGAAGATATACAAGTAGTACATTTATCTGCTCGCGAATAAGGTGTGCACGTAAATAAAAATCAATTTTTGCTCCACTGGATACACAAATTATTGCTCTTTATACCTGTTTAACTTATGGCATATGGCGAAGCGAAAGCATTTTGTATACCATAATATATCCAGGTTTAGATATATTAGCTACACAAATTCGCTTCGTACAATCGTGCTTCAATTTGCCTAATCGTGTAAATAAGCACAGGTCTTTGGTTAAAAAAAATTGTTTACAATTTCTTAGTTTAGATCGTGTCATGTCATGACCAACTGCTGTTGCTGCTATGCTTTTAGTCAAAAGATCTGCAAAGATATGACTGATTAGAGAAACAATTATTCCCACTTGAAAGCTTTTTGCATAATCTTGATATTAAGCACCTGGTCATAATTTCTTAGGGGATGTCCAGAACTGTGTTGAAAGTTGAAAACAAGGATAGAATGAACCAAACCAGGGTTTATGACAGGGCAGCTGCTATGAGTTTATTACGTGCAACAACTGTCATCATCCCTACCACAATTTTTTTTAGACCAACTGATCTGTATACTTGAAACTTGCCTAAAGTCAAAGGAGTTTATATGTTTGTCAACAACTTGAAATCGAGGCAAACGAACTAATGGAAAATATTAGAAACCTGGAAAGTTCATGAATATATAATCTTTCGTAAATACTATAATGTGCCTTCAACTTCAACACTACAAAACTACTTTTTATGAAAGAAATGAAGGAATAAATCACACCACGCAGTGTATTCGAGCTATTGATAAGCAATTAAACTTCTTTATTGCCACTGTTATAATTAAATCTGAGTGTGCTAATATATTTTTATATTTGATTCTAATTTCGTTCAGCATTTAAACTTACCATCGTATCTGATTCTTCCCCCGCCAGCTTGACTTCTTAATAGGTTACAGTATCCTCAAGGGTAAAAACAATTATTATCCCGATAGTTTTATTGGGTTTCTTCCGATTGCTGACTCACAGCTCACAAAACTAGTTCACTAAATTGCCCATTCACTTCCACATTGAATATATATATCCGAATATCCTATTCAAAAACTGTTTCTAATTTCAATCACTTTCTTTCAAAAAATCACAAAATTTTGTGCTATTTGTCTCCGCATTCCCAACACACACCAATTTAGAGCTTGAGTAACAACCAAACTTGCGAAAGGTAGAAAAGTTGAAAGTTGGTTGAGTTTCCTTTAACTCGCAAGTCCATCAACTAAAAACTAACGCAAGTACCGCATGCTCCCTTCCCTATGCCACTCTCCTACCAATCATTCTGATCTTTCCTGAGAGAATTTCTCGGAAACAATTTACAATTATCAACCCACAACACCACCATCACTGACAACAACGCTACGAACATCATTACAAACAAGAGAGGTTAATTTTTTTTACAAAAACTCCTTCACACATCTGCCCCTGCTACCTGCGCGTTTCTGAATGTATGCATAAAATATATGATTACAAAGCAATTTGTTTGCTGCTTGCAATAGCAGTATTGTAAATTGTAATAAGTCCTTCTGCCTCTACCTCCACTTCTCACACCATATCTACAATCTACGTTTTTGTCTCCGCGTTTTCAAAAACAAACTGAAAATGCATAGGAAAGATACATGAAACCATAATGCATGAAATGAAACGCACCATCATCATCCTCATCTTTTTTCCTTCCCTTTATTACTGGAAGTCTTTTTGTAAGGGTACATGACATAAACACACAGCCATACAAACGTTATATATGGTGCATGGTGGTGGAGAGGTTTTAGAATCATGATGATGATGATGATGACAACGCGAGTAACAGTAATATCATTACTTGTTAGTTACAGAAAATGGTTTTATGGGGACTAGAGCAGGGCATTGGAGAACCAGGAGGAACATGCTAGAAATTGTGTAGAAGGGAGAATTTTGAAATGGAGAGAGAGATGCATGGATGGATATGAATAGGGGTTGGAAAGTTATATAGATACTACATGGACAGGGTTACTTTTTTTGTGTGAGTGACTATATGAGCTCATAATAATCGTAAGACATATATAAATATAGTACATATATGGGCATTAAATGGAGTCTTGCACAAGGGCTGAAAACTAATAAGCTGTGTAAAGGGAAGGGAAGAAGAGGTAAAAGGGAAACGGAGAAAGAATGAATGATAAGTATTATAAGCTGTACATCGTATGAGTAATCTGGTTTTCCCTTGCCTTACGGCTGCGGCTATGTACACGGTCTATAATGCAATTGAAAGTACGTGTGATGTGAGAGAGTGACATTAGTTTCTTTCCTGTTTACATGCACAAGTAACAGAGCCAGCCTGTATTTGAGCTATGGAAGTTGAAGCTAAATCAAGCTTAAGCGTATGTAAAAGGCAAGCATTTGAATATGTTTCTTACATCTTACATCATTGAGCAGAATGAATCATTATAGTAGTAAAGCATATATATTGGCTATCTAAAGTGATACAGTTTCCTTTTGCTCCAGTTAAATATTTGAGAGTTTGAGAGCATGAAACTTTTGACAAGTAAAAAATGCATGGAAAAACAAATGTATATTCACAGACAACGACAACAGAAGTAGTGGGGAGAAGTATTTAGAATTTTAACATTGGATGGAGAACTGTAGACTGACTGACGTAAAAAAAGGTGGCATTTCGATAGCAATGACTTCAGACTTCAACTCAACAAGCACACGTATTTAAAGCTCTTTACAGAATATAATACATTGTATATATCGCTATGATTTGTTGTGTATCATGTAACCAACTCTTTCATTTCGGATTTTACATATTAGCTGGATACTTAAAAAGTACGTGCAATCTACAATATTCATGTGCATATACTCCAAACTCCAGCGAGGGAGATGAAGGATGTATGACATATTATATATTGTAAAGGAGAAGTGAGATGCATTTTAAAAGCTTGCATGCAGGAGCAGAAGGCAGATGCAGTTTTGTGATCGCATGCGAGATAACATACAATATGCCCAACCGATGATGACCATTTGCCCAAGGCAGCAGATGTGGATTGGATTCTACTATAGAGGTTATATACAGAAAAAAGAGCTCGTGACATGGATACAATGAACAGTATACAATGGAGGTAGTAGATTGTGCACTTAATCCAAAAAATCTAAAGCCAAAATTAAACTTAGTTGACCTGATGCCTTGAGCCACACATAGGGCAAAGCCCAAGCCCAGCTTGTTATTGTATCCCAGTGTACATTTGATATTTTTGTATAGAAATCGAGCAATTCATTTATGCGGGGTGATTGTAATTGCATCAAATAATAACCCTAGATAAAACCGTGCGTGCTGGATTTTTTAAGAGTAAAAAGAGAAATATTTTTTAACTAAAAAACCAAGGTGTGTGTGCTTAAGCTTGGAAGCCTTCTGTATTTTGAATGAGATGCCTACACACAGTGGATACTGGATTAGAATCGTCTATATAGTGGATAGTGGAAAGGTGTTTTCATTCGAAAGTCGAAAGGGATGGGATGCTGCTCACCGTTGCAGCTTTTGCTTGTCAGATCAGCAGATAAACACATTTCATGTACAAATGTACAATGTATATTACGCATCGTATGAGGATGACATACAATGGAAAAATTCCATGAGTCCATAAATGGCAAGCTAAAGAACGTAGCCTTGAAGTCTCCAGCATTATTTTTTTGCCCTTGGATTCTCTTGTAAAGTTACAAAGAAAATATGTTGAGCAATCGGTTCATGTTCATTCTTCTTATCCAGAAGCATCCTTTTCACTACTATACAGCATTGTATTTTGTTTTCAGTTTTTCCTGCGTGCTTTTAAATATATGTATATAACTTGTTTTGTAATGTATACATAACACAGAGTTTTCAAACAATGCATATATACATATAAATGACATGCACATGAGTGTAAACTTTCCAATTTCAATGGGAGAAAAAGGAGCATTTTTATTGTTTATTTTCCGCTGTGTTGATTTCATTGCTGGAGGGGAAGAAGCAGTGCTTTATAGTAGACCGCGGCTTCCAGCAAACAATGAGAAATTGCTAAATAATGGGCAAAAAATTTAACCAAGTGAAAACTGTAAAGTTGAAAGTGTCTTGGGTTGCAGACACAGGTAAACTATATTATACATGTATTATTATTTCGAAGCAGCGATGAAAAACACAACGCAATATGTGTAAAAAAACATTTTCGTTTAGGAATTCCTTTAAGGATCAAGGATAGAGGAAAATGTCGTGAAATTGAGAAACAAGCAACAAGTATCTTTCCAAGAAGTATATAGGGATCGTTATTCGTAGAAGCGTATTGTGTACTGCGTATTGAGCAACCAAGAAGAGTTGGTAATATGTAGCATATTTTATCTTTAACATCCTTTTAGAAGCCCTCCGTCCTGCCTTTCTTTACTTTGTTAGTGTGTAATCATTCATATTAATTACTTACGTCCGTTCTTGGTTCATCCTTCCAATAATAATCATCGAAAAAATACATAGCTATAAAACTATTGACCATATCCCATCGTTTTCCTATTGCATCTTCATCTCATGAAAAAAAAAATATTATTATTATGTATGTTGTATTCAATCTTTCATTGATCAAGTATCAAGTCCATCCAAGTTCATGAACAGAAGTGGACTTCAGTCTTTAAGCAAAGGGTTTAGCATGAAGCAAAACGACAAGGTTATTCAAGGGACACATCTTTAATAAGGGTTTCGTCCTCGTCTGGTCTGAACCCTTTGCTTGCCTTTAAAGGAAATACGCACTTAAGGAAGTACCTCTCTACCTCTTAAATATATATCTGCTGCATGAAGCAAGGATGCGTGCTTCCCCACAAGCGGATTCACAATGAATTAGATTAGAGGACGGTGTCAGTCGCCATGTTTGAAATTCTTGGAGAACTGGATGTATTGCTGTCGTTAACACGTGATGCACCTTCAAGAGCTGTGAAATGAATAAAGGAACATGTGCTTTTATGTTTGTTTCTTGTACTTTTTGCTGCTCAAACGAAAATCGTACTGTATAAAATATATAGCTATCAAACCAATTTACGCTTGCGTACATCCTTACATTTTGTATTATTTTTATTTGTAACAATATTTCAATTTTTTAAATTATGCTTCATGTTGGGTTCTTGTGTTCCCTTCATCAATTTGATTTCTCAGGATGAGAGGATGACTCTTCTCAAATATTTCAGGGGAACGGAAAGGGCCGGAAGTTCCCAAGCGTGTTTTTAGAGTTCCACTTTTTTGGTTTTACGCTTTTTTCACAATCACACGAACGAATCTTATAAACATACGCATTACGAACACTCATCCAAATCCAAATCAGACTAATAATAGTATGTGAGAGGGTGTAGCTGTAGGTTTAGGAGATTGTCTTTATCCATCCACTTCTTTACTTTTATCTTCTCTTTCTCTTCATAAAACGCTGCTCGATGCTCTTCACTCCTCGGCTTGCGACCTTGCGTGTGCATACCTGATGCATGTTCCCTTTTCTTTTGATATGTTAAAATTGTAAAAAAATTGGTTAAAATTATCAGCAGGAGGATATAAGTATGATTTGCCTTAAAAGCGTTGTTAATGTCACCTCCTCTTAATTTGATTTTCCTCCCGCTGCGCTCCAAACATTTGTTTGTGCATTTTATACAACTTCTTAGAACACGCACTTTTTCCCCGCTCCAAAAAGGATTTTTGATGGGCAAAGATAATCGTTTCCGGTGGTCAGCCAGCAAGCAAGGAGCTAAACTATAAATTTTATACTTATTATATAAAAAAGGAAACATGAACTCCATTAAAAAGGATCATAAACAAATAGAAGAATTGCCTGAAATGAAGTAACAATATGCATTTTAAGTAGGTACGGTAAGGGGATGATGCATGATGCCATTTAGACATCCAGTTGATGACCATGCCATCAGGCATGACCAGAGTTGAGTTGCTCCGACAAGTAGAATAGCATGCTGCTGGGATAAAAAAGGAGTAGAAACTTGAGAAAAATGAGTATGTATCGTCATTGCCCCGTTTCCCACATGTTGTACTAGTGTTGCACGCATCGCATCCTATTTCTGTAACTCTGATAAAGTTGCTGCTTGTTTATGGCTGCTGGACTTAAGAGGACAGTTGATGAATGTGATAAGAGGTATGAGAAGATCATTTACAAACAAGAAACTATCGATCAAAAATCTCTATCTACGAAAGCCAACTGTTTGTAATTATCTCACTTGGCGTTTGGTTGGAGTTGGTCATGGTGTGTATGTACAATGTATGATTCGTTTGTGAAAATGAGAAAAATAAAAATCAGAAAACTAAAAGTTTTTTTTATAAAATTGACGGGTTTCAAATTTTTAATTTTTCGATCATAATTATTGCATTGGTATCAAAAGTATAGAATAAAATCTTTACAAATACATAGTAATTGGGATGGGGTAAAAAAAATTGGGTCATTTTCAGTCAGAAATATCTAACCGAGAAGTCCTCCGTAGTATCCGTTGATGAGTGGGGCACCGTGGTAGGTGCGGACTCCAGCTGGAACGACAGCTCCTCCAAGACCATAACCGACGGCTCCAACTCCATAACCAACTGGACCGTAAACTCCAGCGGAGACGGCAGCGACGACGACGAGGAGAGCAAGAACGACAGCGGCCTATATTGATTGAAAAACCCAGAATTTTAAATTATTAAAAAACTTGTTAAAAGATGTAGGAATTTCTGAAGAATTTTATAAAAGAATTAAAAGGGAACTTACGAAATGCATGTTGATGATTTGGGGGTTTTGATGTGTTAAAACACAAAAGATTAGTTTGAGTAGTTGGTTGAGAGGAGGTGAGTGAGAGACTGTGATACTGAACTCCATCCTGATTGGAGTTTATATAGTGAGTAAATGCTTTGTCCAGCAATTTGTTAAATCCGTTTTGTGTGCCATTCGTGAGCATATGTCAAGAGTTAACATCAACTTGAAAAAAATCTTTTCATTAGGATTACGAATCCTATTCCATTGTACCGTACTTTTACATTTACATAATAAGTATAAGAAACAAGCAATTTTACAAGCATCAAATGACATGGACAAAGAAAAATACACCCAAAAATACACCCATGAACTTGAGACCAATCAAAGAAAAAACCTCAAATGAGTGCAGTAAATTTTGGATACATTCCACAAAAAATGACAAAGTAGCGTTTCAGTCCATTTTTTCAACGACTCAGTCAGTGGTACAATTTTTTTTGGTGTCACGTTCAACCATTCAGCATTCTAACGTTTGACTCTCACAAGCTAAAGCTCATTTTTTGCACCTTGCCACAGCCATTCTTGTCCATTTCCTTAATCTTTTTTTGTTGTAAGCAATCACGTAACATGTAACATGCTAAATGCCAGTAAAGAATGTGGGTTATTAAGGTTTTTCTATTTTTATCTTGTTCATGTCAATTTTATGTCAGTCGTTTGGCAGTTGATTGGATATGATGACATGCTACTTAAAACTGTTAATAAAATGTGAATGAACATACATGGTAGATATATAGTTTTTGTCTTTTTGTGCAAAAATGCTCATGAGCATTATATTCGCGAACGCTAATCTTAGAGCATATATAGTACTGATCGTGAGTATAAGGGCTTGTCTTCTGTTGACAGACTATTTGCTATTTATTTTGATTGGCAATCATGATTTGCCAAAGTTTTGTATTACAATTTGAACGGAGCTAAAGAATAAGGCATTTTTTAAGACGTCTAGTGTCATAGTCATAAGATAAGCATACAGAATACCAACATGTATTTGTTATAGTGTAATTTGCACTTGTCGCTTGCACACTATTTATGTGCACGAGATTTAACAACTGATTTTGACAAACATAATAATTATGACAGCCAGTCAGCCTGACAAATATTAAATAGAGGTTGATCAGTTGCCGATTGGAAATTGGAATGGAATAAGATAAAACACATACGATGAAATATACTACAATAAATACACCTTGATTTTCAATGAAAGCTTTATTTTTACTTTTTAGTTTTGAAGAATATATTTTCAAAAAATTATAGATTGACTATGCATTATAGGTGCAGAAGCGTAAATAAATAAATAACACCGAATGACTAATAAATCTTAAGTAATCGAAGTAATGTATTCCAGTGTCTTTTTCCGGTTCAACTTACAGCGATTGATCTCCAAACAGTGATAAAAAAGATTCAATCAACTAGCCATAAATCATAAGACAAAACCATAAACGTTGGTTTTAGAATAACCATTTGTATTTTTAGTACTGACTAAAGTGAGTGGGAGTACTTCCCACGGCGCCATGAGGATGCGAATCAACAACGTTAGGTTTGCAGTGTGCTAATATTCTTGCAGGTGCTCCAGTTCCACCCGTCTTCATGGGAAGGACAAACAAGCGAAGATTGCAGTTTGAATGAGCTACACCACCAAACTGAGGCTGTTTTCTTGTTTTCTTTAGAAGAACATCCAAGTACGCCACGTTCTCAATGATGTAGACTTGACTGCCCAACGTGATTATATGTACCACTTGATTGGCCTATTTTATTTATCATTACGTAACAATTAAATTTCTACCCATTAAGAGAAATGGTTTGGTTTTATTGTATAACGTACCTCGGCATTCCCCAGGTCTGGTGAAGGAGAATCTATTCCAAGGCCAACAATGTGACGTTCCCTTACAAGCCAATCGGCAGCTGGACCAGAAAGCCCTTTAAAATAATGATGAGTCATATTTTTTTAGCCATACTCCCGATTCGACCACTCCCATTTACTAGAAAACCCGTTCAAAAACTTTACCTGGAAAATGCATAGTTGGTGAATGTCCAGTCGAGTTGTTCCAGCCAAGGTAGCGTTGCTTATTTGGCCAGTATCGGGCCCAACCAGTGCGAACCAAGACAACTGAATTAAACGGGATCTGTCCATATTTAGCTTCATGTTCCATAATGTGTTTAATCTCGAGAGCAAACTCATCCGGGTTTCTAAGTGCAAATACATCGCTCTCAACATCTATCACTGCTGCTGGAACATCAACCAGCCGCTTCAGAGGAATTTCATCTAGCTTCCATCCCAACTTGTTGAAATGGAATGGAGCGTCCACATGAGTTCCTATAAAAAAAGTATGTGCGTACTTTATATGTGCCCTTGAATTGTGGCATTTCCTCTGGATTTCGATTCCAAATAAATTATACCTCCATGTTCGCCCATGCAGAAGGAATATGCAGCATACCTAGCAAAGATTGCAAGTATTTCAGAGATCTTCTTGTATAACAATTTTTATAAATTATAAAGTGTACAATTAATTTTTTTTTAAATAATTGTCAGTTTACCAAAATGGGTAATTTCCCGTAGCAGTTTGGTTGAAGCCTTGGATATCCTTTGATAATTCAAATCCTTCATATTTCTGCCCTGGATAAAATATAGTGTCCTCATCTATAGGGTAACTTAGATCAAACCACTCTGATTCCTCGGCATGACCAGCACCACTGCCACCAGCAGTGAAAAAGTCTGAGAGAGTTAAAGCTGGCAAAATGAGAAGCACCAGTGGGGCCCACAAACCTGACGACGAGCAAACACGGAGCATTTTAACGGGTCGTTAAAACATTTACTTTGTTTCACAAAAATATATTATGGACCCTGCTTTACTGAAGTAAATTATGAATCAAATGAGCTATTTGGGTAAAGGGAGAGGCTCAAATTAGTAACAACTTTTGTAACTTGTCTCGCCCTTCCACAAGGGTGAAGTGTGACTGGAGTGGACTGTATAGTCTATATGAATTAGCAGCCTGAACTCTAATCATAAAAAACACCTCAATATAAACAAGCAAGAGGTACCTTATCTATCTTATGAAGTGGAAGGTAATATAGTAATATTTAGCTTCGGTTCAAGTTGTTAAACCCATTTCATTGCCTTTCATTCTTTCGTTCAATAACAAACGTTATGCATGTAAAGTGCATCACGTTCACGTATACAAAAATTTGATTGATAGTAATGCATAAATAAATGTGGGTAAGAATCATTAGAATGCCAAAAATGCGATGATGGTCAGTCTACCATGGCCAAGGAAAGACGAGCAGGGCCTATTTAGTATTTACATTGGAATTAAAAATCTAAAATATCTCAAAGATTAAGGATTTTACTTGGAGCATAAGATCAAGAATCAAGATCATCATTTTGTTTGTTTCGGTGGAGCTACACCTGCTGAGCATATAGATACATCAATCATCTATCTAACAATCATGATTATTAGCAATGATTGTTAATTTAACTGAACAATGACAAGCACCTGTTTTTTTTGGGGGGGGGGGGGTGTGCATAATGATAAATTACTTGTGATGGTGATAATATTGACACAATTAACTTACCTCGAAATGAAATAAAGAGAACGTGTTGAAAAAAAAGGAACTTAATATTAGTGGCACGTATTTGTCAATTTTAATAATTATTGATCGCAACGCAATTACAACTTTAAAACGTAAGATCGGGAGTCGCGAAGTCATATCAATAAAATATTTTACAGAATCCCCTTTGTCTTTCAGTAAATTCGATCTTAAATTTTAAATTACCTGATGCCTAAAATACAAGTCGGTATTATTTTGAAAATTTGTTATCACAATTCAATCAAAATAGAAACGATTTATTGCTACAAATGAAGTGACAAGGTTTTCATTCCTTATAACGAACCATTACAATTCATACAAGTGTGTCATTTATAAGGCACCAGGTATCCCAAATCCCAAAGTATAGACCAAAATTACTTTCTGGATACTCAATTACAATGTGGACGGACAAACAGAGCGATTTTTGCAACCTAGCTAAGCCATTAATCTAACCAATCTAACGAGGGTAAAGTGAGACTTTATCCTGCTCTAACTGATTAACTAATAAATTAAAAAAGGGATGTATTGCAAAAGAATGATATGATTATTTTTAAGATAAACCACAGTTAGCGAGAAGAATACGATGCAATAATAAAATTATTATATACGATTACAATCCAACTAATACAACTAAAAACAAGAAGTCATTACCAGCTAGGTGCTTTGTTTGTGGTTTTTACCTAAAGGATTTCCTATTCCTTCTTCTTTAGCATTTCATGCACAATGAACTGTACAAACTTCCATACTCGTCATAAGTTACGAGCGTCCTAACATGGAAATATTATAATTGTTCTAATATAAAAAAGCAGCTGCTCAAATCAAATCATTAAGCGTAGTATTGTCCATGCCCTTGGAGTGCTGGGAGGGGTTGGCAGTTGGCATATAGTTGGTCTAAATGTGTGATGATGGGGAATCCTTTTGCTTCAGCACGCTTTGTAATTATTAATCTTACAGACAATCAGATTAATAGATGCAATCGAACTAGCAATAGCAGTAAGTAGGTAATAATTGGCTAGCGTAACTAATACTAAAATGGTTCTACGAAATATCATTGAAATCCTCTATATTACTTTTGAATGTTTTTTATACTGTGCAGAGGTTATGGAAGGGGAACTATCAACTATAAGTCCTAAAAACAAGCGACAATTCATTATCATTAATATAAATGAAAAGTCCACAAGAAAAAAAACAAATAAAATGCATAGCTTGCTATATTAAGCTTATATCTTATCCAAATCCAATACCAATTGACTAATTGATTTTATCTACATTGAAGAGTCTCCGTCTCGTCATAGTTTAAAAGTTTAATGCATTTCATAGGCATATATGCAAGTTCAAAATATATGGACTCAAAACCTGTAGTGTCAACAAACGATTCCAAGGACAGATTTTCATCGAATATTAATAGGTTTTCTTTTTCTTGTATCAGTTTGTTCCACTCATGTATTGTAACCCACCATATCAATAGTCCATAGTCTATATAGTGGAAATTACAAAGGCTGATAAGAAAATCTTCAAAATATTTTTAGAAAACAAGCGTCTTATCCTATACATAAAACTACGCCTGCGTTCATTTAGTTTTGAACATAAATATAATAATTAAAAGTGTCTACATTTTAAGAACTAATAGTTCGAAGAAAATATTGAATATAGGCGTCATGTGGACTCGATCGAGGATCGCTTCATATATTTATTCGATTTCGTGACAGGAAATTATGAATATGCTATAAGATCCCTTGAAGCAAACTATTGTCTATTTATCTGTGGTTGAAGTACTAACTTCTAAAACTTATATACAGAAAAATGATTTCGATTCTTCTGCTCATGCTAGGCACACTCCTCCAGGAGTTTTGTTGCAGTATGCAGAAAGAAACATTTGAAGACCTGCCAGAGTATCGTAGATGGTACTCAAAATATCGAATGAATGGAGTCTTGGAGAATAGAGGCTCAATAATCAACTTTAACGACTTTCTAACCCCATTTTCTGAGTGCATGATTAATATTTTAAACTATGAAGGACTTGACTTTCAACCATTTGAGAATCCCGTCATGCTTGCACGGGTGGATGTCGTGTATTCTGTGTTCAAACTAAAGAACGGAAGTTTCACCTCTGGCGTCTTTCAGTTGGCATATGAAAAAGTTCCTCCAAACAACACCACATTGACATACCATTCTTGGATCAATCTTTCAAACCTTTCAATTTCAAAGTTAATTTATCGTAAAATGCCGAAGCCATGGGTTTGCGAAGCTCATTTTTACCTTCATCCACCTTCATTCAGTTATAACACTCATCGTCACTGGTACTTCCATCGAAGGTTTAAAAAATCGGGAGTTGATCTCCTTGAAATTCCAGTAAATATGGCAAAGCTTTGGTATACGCCATCTGATTATGATGTAACGTCTTTCCAAAAGGCGACACTCTCAACGACGCTGACAACCCTTCGTTATGAGGTTATGGTGACCACCTCCATTTACAACAAGGACAACCACGCATGGGTAGCTGGCGTTATTTACAATCGAAGTAAATTTCACTCCAAGACTTCAACAACTGGGTGGGAATTGTTAGTTATAAGCACAAATATAAGTGAGACCAAAGGAAGGATTTCAAAAATTTTTGGAACAGCTTTTAAAATTACGAAGCTATATCATTTGTGCCATAACTGCCTCAAGTGTCACCCTTACAATCCTGTGAAACTAATTGATCTAGTAACAGTAGGACAGAGAAGAGTAGGACAGCGTTGGGAATGGACAAAGCTACCCATCTCAAAAACAAACCTCGAGGAAATGATAAACTACAGCAATTCTCGGTTAAATGGAATCATACTAAAACTAGGTGGTTTCTCCCCCCACAAACTCTATGGTGTCTTTAATCCTAACGAAAATATGTTCGGGGAACAGGAGGACCCTGACTGGAGGATTCAGCAAAAAGTGATTGCTACTGGCCTAGAAAACATTACATATCAGGTGTATAGTAGTCCAACGGAGAAATCATTCTGTTCAAAATTTGAAGACCATCCGGATCTTAAAGTCTGTGGCTGCTACCCTTCCGAAAGCTACTTCACTTTTTTGCATAGCACGCTTACAGGCCAGTATGATCCCTTGCATTTTCCATTAAGGGAATCCAATTTGAAGTTTGTAAGCTGTGGTTACTACAAGGGAAACCTTCCATATTATGATTTGATTTCACCATACGACATCTCCTCGTGGATAGTACTTGCAACTACTTCCATTGTGTTGCCTCTAATTTACATCTCAATTGAAAGAGCTGCTGAAAGAATGATGAGATTGAAAGGAGAAGTTGGTTATCAGCCAGGTTCTTCTCAAACTTTTGTAGAAAAGTATATTCAATACGTGTTTGGATCGCAGAGGGTGTTAGTGGATCAAGGACCTCCTTGTGATGATCTCCAATATAATATTGTTGTCAAGTTTCTCGCTATTCGTTTCGTTTTAACGGCACATTTGTTGGTGGCCGTTGTTCTAAGCAATGCGTATAAAGGCGATAATATTACCCGTCTCGCGTCCCCTTTACCTCCAATCCCGTACTCGAATATTAGGCAGCTAGTTGAGCACAAATATGAAATATTTTCAACACCACTTTATTCCACGAGTTGGCAATGGCATCAAAAGTTTGCAGTTTCAAACAAGAGCAGTCCTCAACCTCACCACTTGCTTCCTAGTTTATTGGAATTATCAAAAAACTCTTCCGCCAGAGTTGAGTTCACATTGGAGTCCGAACTACACTACTTTTTGCGGATGAGCCAGCCTCATACTCAACACAAGAATTTAACCTCTTTGAACTTCACCAAAGAGGAGCTGTTTTATTTAAAAAATACAAGAATGTCAAAGCTAGACAAGGATTATCTCAAAGTTCGGAAAATACTGGGGCGAAAGGAGTTTTTTAGCTTATTAAAATGTGCTAATCCAAAAGAAGCTGTTGTTGCGGAAGAAGTCTCTTTGTCTCGCCTTCAGTTCATGTATCTACGTTATTTCAAAAGTGAATTCGCATCAGAGTTGTCATTTGGAACGGAAGTACTTGCAAGAGTCACGAGTGGGTTCCAATTTATGAATCATTGGGTGAATCTCAAACTATTGCGGAGAATGCAAGTTCTACAAGAGGCTGGGTTTATACAATACATTCGGAATTTTAGAGAATCATTTTATTCAATGTTTTCAAAAACCAGTTTCCCAACACAGAATGATTTCAAATCACCAAATATGAAAGGAAGTATAAAAGTCCTATTTTTGTTACTACTTGTTGGCCTCGGTCTTAGCTTCTTGTTGTTCATTATTGAAGTTTGCAAAAAGGCTTATGGAAAGCGACATGCTCCACTTAATCGCAAGCGAATTAATTTAAGGAGTGGCTAAAAGGATCATGTCGGGCTGCTGGCTGATTGTGAGAGTGGGGCATTGGTTGGGGGGAATAGGACAGAGGAGCGAGGAAAGAGCCAGTGAATAATAACGGGTCGTCAAGTGAATTAGTTACGCAAGCAATCAAGCATATTTTTGGCTGTATATAAAAATTTATGTAAACCCCTAAAAGATTGATACGAAGAGCTTTCTTTGCAGACATTCAAGTAGGAAAGTATACTTGACATCAACACAAAACACAACCCACACATTATACTCAGCATAATATCACATATCATAACCCATTTTGAAGTATCAACGTTTGGAACTAAATCATCCACCATGTCGAGTGGGATTGAGCAAAATGAAACTCTGAAAGAGGAAGTCAATCCCATCCCCGAAGAGCACGTTGAACCCATGGACTGCGATGAAGGAGAAAAAGCAAGTCATTCAAATGAAAGACTTCAGCCCACTGGGCTCCCCGGCTTGCATTTAGAACCAAAATCCTCATTTAGCGTCATGAGGGACGATATGCCTGCAATGGAAGCCACCGTTTATGAAGCTACTGTTAGCTTAATGATTTATAAGTTTATGTCTATGTAAATGTAAAAACCTATACTAAATATGCTGATGATTTCATTTTGAAATTTTAAAATTGTTTAGTGGGATGGCAATGAATCCGACTTGACGGACTTATTGTGTGGTAACATTACGCAACAGCATACTCAAGCCTCCCCACTGGAAGAAGCTCGAGAAGTCTCTGATGATGGGACTCCTGAGCAAAGGGATCCAGGAATAAATAGGCCAAACGCACCAGGGGGACTCGAACCGATTCCTATTAATGCATCCAACTCTGATTTTGGTTTTGGTGGCAGTGGCGACGGTAGTGGTGGGGGTGGAGGAGGAGGTTCTGGACCTAATCTTCCAGTGATTATGTTCAAAGATTGCGGTGGTCTGGAGGAACAAGTTAGGTTCATCAAAACGGCATTGATGGGGCCTTTAACTGGCAGGAGCAACGGTCAATTTAAGAGATTTGGCCTTGAGCCACCTAAAGTAAACCAAAAGACTTGAAGTTTAAAATAGTTGAATGTACATAGCCAGCCACCTATACCAGCTATAAACCTTAACAATTTTTTTGTCCAGGGAATTCTCTTCTATGGTCCTCCAGGAACAGGAAAAACCCGTTTAGCTCAGGCAATTGGGAATGAAGTAAAGCAACTTTTGGGACGCCCCGTTCATTTCATTTACCGAAAAGGAAATGACGTTGCAAGCAAATACTTTGGTGAAAGCTCGGAGAATCTCCGTCGGGTTTTCAATGAAGCAAAACAGATGAAGCCTACCGTCCTTTTCTTTGACGAGTTGGATGGACTATGCCCCAGCCGGGACAAGCCTTTCATCGGCGAGGCAAATGTGACAATTGTCACAACAATGCTTGGACTAATGGATGAGCTTCCCAAAGGGGAAATCTTTGTTATAGGAGCTACCAACCGGTTGGAATCTATTGATCCTGCTCTCCGACGTCCTGGTCGTTTTGACAAGCATTTAGAATTCCTTCCGCCGACAGAAGCAGGCCGCCTCAACATTCTACAAATTCACACAACCCACTGGAAAACACCTCCACCTGAAGACTTGCTCAAAAGCTTGAGTGAAAAAACGGTCGGCTTTTCTGGAGCAGATTTGTCTAAACTTTGCTCAGACTCATTTGACCAAGCACTGAACAAGTTTATGGATGCAAATAGCAGAAGTAGTATCAGAAATATGCCATTCCATGAGTTACGAGTTGTTGATGCAGATTGGAACATGGCTTTATCAAAAATGAAGCCTTCAGCAAGTGCTGTATTTGGATCTACTCTATACACCCCATCAAAAGGGCTTGGAAATCATGTTGTGAAGCTAGTTCAGTCAAATATTGACGATCTCAGGGAGGTTCTGAGACCACTGCTTCCGACGTCTAGCTCGGGGAGCATCGCTGAAATAAGATCTGTCTACATTTTGAGTGAATCTGAGGTTCATCCAGGTGACATGGATGATATGATCATGTCATCTTTATTCCGCTCTGAAGAACTTGCAAAGTATCCCGTATACAATTTGAGTGCTGAAGTACTTTCCTCAGTAAGATGGACTGAGTGGCCGCAGAAGGTGAACAGCGCATTTTCTCAAGCTCTGGATTCGAATCAACCTTCCATCCTCTATTTGCCACAGGTGGATGAGCTCTGGAATTCAATTGTTAATATGAGGATGGCAACTGCAGTGAATTTGTCACAGTTACTCGAAAACATGAGAGGGAAAAAGGTTCTTCTCATTGCAACTGGATCCCTTCGCCCTTGGCAGTTTGCTTGGGATTCCCCGTTCAAACAAGTTTTCAAAACGGTGAGCAAGTTAGAGTACCCAACGGAGGAGGAAAGGGTAACGTTGTTTGAAGAGCTATTGGCTAATGATGTTCAAGTTGATGAGAACTGGTCGGATGAAAATACTGCGGCATTGGATGGCATTGTGAGGTCTGCTGCGGATGCGACAGAGGACAAGGAAATTGGTTCTGTTGTCGGTTTGTATGATGCTATGAAGCAGTCGTTGGCTTTAAATGGGAGAGGTGGGGATGATGCCGTGACCAAAATGCTGTATAACATTATTGGACAATACAAGATTAATGAATTGCTTCCTCAAGCAAATCCATGAAAACGCTATACGTGTAACTACAAAATGAATTGATTCACATGCAATATGATTAATTGTACAATAAAATCCATTTCTTGCCTGATCTCCTACCTTCTACCTATGGTGTAAAGTGTAAATATTCTTATAAACTTTCAGTCACCTGAACCTTACTTGATTCTTCATCATCATATTCTATTAAGTAGACATAAGATTTCATGATTAAATTCTTTAAGATCACAACCTAGTGCATTTTCCAAATAGTCTTTCTTATCCAGGCCAAAAGTACGTACTAATGATGCATTGTACAACTACAAATGGAAGACGCCATAGTGCGGAGTATCTGTGTATGTCTCGATGCATTATCATGCTTTATGTGCATATACGCCTACCATTTAGAACATTACACCAAACACAGTCAACAGCATATAAAAACCTGGAATGGATAATTACGTATTATTTATTTCTCAAACTTGAACAAAGGGCAAGGTCATCAGAATCAACGAAGGTATTTTTAGAGATTATCTGTGATGAAAATCGCGTGTTTGTACTGACTGTCTATAAACAGGAATAAAAAAAGATTAATCAAACAACCCTATAATTAGCGTACATCTGATTGAGTTTGCGGTATAATAGTATACTTATCCATGCCTTTTTGTATTAAAGAAAAAGTACCAGGGACATATCTAGAATAATTATTATTTTTGCGTGTGTTAAGATCATAGTTTGAACAATATGGGAAATTCTATTTATTCTATCGAACCTCATTTGTTTAAACTTTGTCGTTTGCATAGCCATCAACAATATGCATGATTGACTCAGTTTATCCTGTAGAGTTAGTTATTGATTCGTTTATCTACCTACTCCGTACACCTAAGTATATGCTACAAATACCAATCAAGCACGAAAAAGCAAGACGAAAAGACCCATAGCCCATATTTATATTACTTATATTCCTCCAGATTCTAGCAAGTTTTACACTCATGAAAATCATCACATGTAAGCTGTATTACAGCAAAATATACGATTTTTTACAACAAATAGTCTACGCTGCTT
The DNA here is from genome assembly GCA_036850725.1 of Orchesella villosa. NCBI lineage: Eukaryota > Metazoa > Arthropoda > Collembola > Entomobryomorpha > Orchesellidae > Orchesella > Orchesella villosa. The sequence continues at coordinate 36,503 of JAANSM010000015.1, read as the reverse complement.
ATGTGTAATGTATATACTTATCTAGGAATCTTTTGTAAAGTAAATGATACTGATATGACGTATTAAGTCAAAGTCACCGTCTGCGTCTTAAATTCTTAGAAATCCTATAAAACCACTTTCGATTTTATTACCTTTTGTGCTTCAAATAGGAGACGGACTTTCACTCCTTTGATAGGAGTTCACCGCCACCGCGGAGTTAAATATCCTTATTATGTCTCTTATGAATGCCTTGGGTTTTGGGCCTAAAATATTGTATTTAATGTGTTGGTCTACTCCAGAAATAATGGGAGTGTAAAGTCTAGCACTAGCACATATATTTCTTGTAGTTCTTTTTATTGAGATATAGTTATACATACATACAGTGAACTAGTAAAGAGGAGTAAGCATTATTTTTAGAAAAGGGGAGGCATTTTTGTAAACAGGAAATACTGACCTTTATCCTAATCACATCACAAGACAAACAAAGCAAACGTTTTTTTCCAAATCAATCAGGTAAACACAGCTCATTTTTTAATCATCTATCTAGTCTCGCTATTGTCAATTGAGTGAAGTCATATTTATATGCATTCCAATTCCAACGTAAACCATGTAGACATTGCATATAAGCAAATACTTGAATCAGGTCAAAATTTACAGAAAAAAGTCGCCAGGAAATGGATTGATAAGGTTTTGGAGATTTCTATACATATGATTTTCTGCGAGTGAAGTGCATGTGATATTCATCTTTCGTTGGGATATTCCAACTTGACATACATAATTAATTACGCATTGCATATGATACGATACGCACTTTCTGACGTGTTTGAGTCACCAGCAAACGTCCCAGGCTCCAGGTTTAGCATCACAAGAGTCTGACCTGATTACCGGCTTTTAATGGTTATGATTACCCATTATATTATCTACAGTATATATATTAGCTGTCATTTCCCGTAACAAAAATACAAACAAGCTGAAAATCCAATTAAGTTTGGAAGTGTATATTATATCTCAACCTGCACGTGAGTGTGTCAACGTCAACCTATCGCTATATAGCGATACGATACACATAACATACCTTTGATGCCTTGTTTGAGAAATCTTTAGTAAAAATTTATCTACAATCTACATATAGATATAACCTTACCTATGCAAAACCAACAACAAGATTTAATGCAGCTTGCATGCAGACGACCGCAAGTACAAAGCACGTTTGTATGACATGACATCATCATATATTATCATCAAACTTTTCAGCGTCTACTCATAAACTCGTAAACTGACAGGTTCGAAATGAGTTTTTAGCTCGTATCGTACACACTGTCCCCTGCACATGCAGGACAAAGTGATTCTCTACTAACACTAATCCTGCTGCTGTTAATAATAAAGAAAAGAAAGGAGTAACTACATTATAATATCCAGAGGACGATGAAGCAATCTCATTCTCCTTGGATCTTGCAGACACATTTCAGTTTGTGGTCTAGTTGAGCAAGTAATTTTTTTGGACAAAGCCTTGTTGTTGTCACATATGCATTTTAGGATTTGATTGAGAGAGGAGTATGCACAAGATGTTGAAGTTGGAAGTGGAATACGAATAGCAGGTTTTATATCGCCTTTCTTGTCTCCCTTTTCAGTATATTACAGTACAGTGCTAATAATACCCTACGCCAAGATTGCATAATATTGCATCCATTTATGCAGTAATTCTTTATGATTTTCACCTCTCAACTACTTGACAGAAAGATCATCTTATAATACTCAAGAAGATTTGCTTATATGTGACGATCCTTACAATACAATAATCCAACATTGCATGGAGTGCAACCCAACACTATATAACTACTCTCTGATATCCTTCTTCAGTTCCAAAAGTTATGCAGGAGTACACAATTAGCCTCCCTTTCCCTACTTGTTTCTATATACATGAGATGTGACAACGTGCTTCTACACTCTTGGCTTCGGATATTTTTTATCCTTTTCTTTCCTCCTCCATTCATAGACTTTTTCAGTCAGTGTTCAAAAAGTGTAAGTGTTCATGCTATTTTAAGATTCCACGGCTGCACACAAATTGTGAAACATTGCAACCGTGAAAGTCGGTGAAAAGATTCTTACAAGACACTCGTAGAGTCGAATTAGCTACGTTACTTCCTGCTATAAAAAAAATCTACAGAGAATAAGGATGTTCTTTGGATTACCCGATATTTGATTGTGATACACTTAGGAGAAAGTTCATTCTAGAAATAAAATCCTCGTATGTACACGTGCCATTGTGTGAAATCCCTGTACCGATTCTGATACAAAGTATATCTTTTGTAGTATATATTCTCTATATTGCTTTTGTAGTTTACATGAAATGAAACCTGGAAAAGGAAAAAAATCGGTTTATGTGCTCCTTTCTCTTCCAGCTCGGATCCCGCTATATAGTGACTTTAAAACCATTACGGAAGTAAACACAACAACGTAACAAGAGAAAACCCCCGAAAAATAACGAGTGCTTTCGAGTGTAAGTAACAAGTACCCAAACACAATCCATATCACATTTCTCAAAAAAGGACACATGAAAACCTGAAGATTCAGGAGCAAAAGGGAAGACGTAGTGGAATGTTCTCCAGTTCTCTTGTGCTACCGAGAATATAAATACAAGAAACAATCTTCTTTAGAATAAACGGAAGTAACTTTATAAGAAAAGTGACTCGAAATCTAACAGAGTAAATCAAATTGTTGCTTGTTCGGCATTAAAGAATCTATAATTCATAACTTTTTGAGACTGCCACTGTCCAACTAAAGGTTTTCGAGCTGGAGAAAAACAACGTTTTCAGTTCTACTCATTTGGGACAATCCGAGTTCCCTTTGAGTCTTCTTGAATGGGAAAATGGGGCATCTTCTCATGTGCAGTGTGGGGAGGGGAGCAGAAGCCAGGCCGGGACTGGCCTGTTGTCACATTCCCTCTATTTGGCTTATCTACATTGGCTTGATCCTTAATCTGGGCAAGTTTGGGGGTTGTGCTGTGATCACCGAGAATGAAGTTCAGGGTACTTATATGGATAACCAAGTAGTATTACAAGATGCACCACTGGATGTTGCAGAACATCATATTTCAACTAAAAATTTAAACGAGGAATTTAAAGGAAATGGAATGGATAAAGGTTGGGCGGCTAATACTGAAGATGGTGATGATGATGACGGTTTTGACGAAGCTTATGATGACGATGGTGATACGCTTGAGACTGATAAAGAGATTAAGATGACTTCTTCTAGACACGTACCTGTTCTTCTACTTCCCGAGTATCTGAAGCACGACAATAATTTTAGCAATCAAAATCAAAGTAAAGGGAAAGATGAAGGGAAGGCTGCTGATGGGATTCAAGTCACAATGGAATACGAGCCGGGTGTTGTGTTACGATGTGCTGCCAAAGGATATCCAAGGCCAAATACGACTTGGGAATATGAAGGGGGCAACTTGCCTCATTATGTGAAAATGACTGCAATTACACATTCCCAGAAGACAGAAGTTGAGATACAGAATGATCATTCCATAGAAGAGGGAGACGCTTATGAAAAAAGAATGGAAGAGTCGTGGACTGACTTGAAGTTGCCAAAGTTGAACAATGCGTTTTATGGGAGGTTGCGTTGTAGGGCGGAGAATGTTAATGGAAATGTGACCTGGGAATTGGAGCTAATTCACAATGGTAAGTAAAAACTTTAGAAAAATGCATTTGAAAAGTAAATATATATTTCATTGTAGAAGTTAGCTATATTTTTTATATGAATCTTGCAGCAAATTCATCAGTATTTATGAAACTAGTCAGGGGAACCTTGGCCGGCGTTTTCTTTATTATTGGAATACTCATGATCAAGTCTGTCATTTGGGTAGAAAGGCGAAGGCAAGAGAAACTTTATGAAAAACTGCCAGCGCAAGATCTAGAAATAATCAATAAGTTTAAAAAGGGGCTATCCCCACCACCCCCATCTCCATCCTCAAGTATTATGCCTCCTGTGGGGGCAATGGCATTGGAATCTGTTCCTGTTCCTAGCTGTGTTGCAGTTGAGATCACAGTGACGGACAATGATGGGAAGTGTTCTACAAAAACGGTGACGCAAGGGTATCGACCTATGAAACATGAGCTGAGCTCACCGGATCTCCCAAAACGAAGTGGAGGTGGAAACGGAGGAGGTGCTACAACTCCTTCGTCTTGCGCTTCTGTACATGTTGTGGATTGCGTTAACAGTTGGACTAATTATGTTCCTTATGATGACAAGTTGGAGACTTCCAGCCAACACTTCAAAGTTGGTAAGTATAAAATATGGAAAGTGGGATAAAATGGGGGATCGTGGAAGGAAATGCAAGTTTTGGAGTTTAAATACGTCTTACTCTTTTCTCGTCTTACGTCTTACAGACTTTTCAAAAACTATTGAAAATATAAATTATGGCATGATACTTGCTGGGAAAGTACGAAATGATCTCACAATGGAGTGGACTGATGTGGCAGTTAAAAGTGGAAAAACGGAACGGGATGATAACTTCATATTGGAGGCGATTCTAACGGAACTCAAGATTTTGGCCAGTTTGCCCAAGACTCATGGAAATATAGTGAATCTCATTGGAGCTTATACAAAATTGCTTCATAAACGTATGTAACACACGTTATATGTCACGTTTGGTTATATCAAAATAAATATAACCTAAACCTTTTTGGTTTATAGGTCAGGCTTACGTTTTTGTGGACTACTGTGAAAACGGAAATCTAGCCGATTTTATTGATCTCAACCGCCCTAATTTCAAAGATATTTTTAGGTATAAATAAGCATTTAATTTTACGTAGTATGATAAACATCAATTTCAAAGATTTTTATTTATTTATTGAAACTTTTTCCTTCACAGCGGCCATCCTGGAAAAATGGAGGAATTATGTGGAGGGCCTGTTCCAATCAATAACAACTTATCTGCTGCTGCTTCCCTTCCATCAAAACCTGGTTCAAGTGCAAACTCTTCGCCGGTTCCAGCTGCGAGTTCTACTGTTGGTCCGTCGAAATCCGCTCATATTAATACAATAAATGTGGAAGAGCCAAAAGCCATTCCATTCTCACTCAAGGAACTACTTGCATGGTCCTGGCAGATCGCCGACGGCTTGCACTTTCTCCATAAGAATCGAATCCTTCATGGAAACTTGAAAACATCAAACCTCTACGTGACATCCAATCTCTCAATAAAAGTTGGAAATATTGGGTATCCTCCAGAGGAATCTTTAGAGTGTATTGACGCAACCACAAAGAAGTTTCTCGCTGTTCCCAACTTTAGTTACCAACAATTTTCCAAAAAGTCGGATGTTTGGAATTATGGACGGGTCCTCTGGGAAATCTTCTCTTTGAGGTTGCAACAATGTCCAGATGAACGAACTATTCGGGACTTTATGAGATATGAGGAGGTACAGAAACCTCAAGGGGTTGAAGTTGTGGAGGGGATTGAAATGCCAGATCATGCTAACACTGAGATGTAAGAAAGACCTAAATAAATATAAGTTCTAATTTCGAATGCTTCTGAAGTAGAAATATTCAGTAAAATATATGTGTATATCTGTTGGAATTATTACAGGTTTGAGCTATTACTCCTTTGTTGGAATGAAAATGGAACACTTTGCCCAGAGTTTGACTTCTTTTCCAAAGCGTTCAAGCATCTTTACAAGGAAATGTTTCCTTCCTCTAAAAATCCTTCCGAGTCAGCCACTGCAACGACCACAGTGTAGCTAACACTAGTCAGGTCACGACAACAATTCCATAATATAGAATTTTGTTGATGTTACTAAAAGAAAACAGTGTTTCAAATAGTATATAGTAACGATTGATTGATATTGATTGACGTATTGAAATTGAGTGGGGTACTGTGTGACGACTTGAAAATCTAGTACTTAGGATTGTAATTGTAAACGCATTAAACTTACAAAAAGTATTGTCACATTATTAGCATAGTTTAATAGATATAATTGAAAAGTAAAATTAAAGAAAGTATTTTTCTCAAAAAATCAGAACTGAAAGGTAAAATTTAATTTCTACTGGTTATGATTGCTTAACAGACAGATTAAATTAGCACAATTGTTACTTTAAAATGCAAACTTATGAAATGCACATCAAGCAAACAAATACGTACGGTTTGAGAACATGATGAAACATTGACTATGATAATTTTATTGCCATAAAAGTTGATGTACAAAGGATAACGTTGATGTATACTAATACGTCTAAGTCTACACCAACATTATCACACCGAAAAACTTTCATATTTTTAAAGCAAAGTGCACCGTTTAAAGGTTTCCATCAAATAAAAAATTATTTTAATATTTTGGTGCACGCACATAGCTGATAGTTTATACTTATATCTAGTTTAAAAACTCATGATTAAAATCTTATTCAGCATAACCTGCTTAAAACAGATTCTACAGCTCAGTTAGATAAAAACAGTCTAGTTAAACAAAGAGGATAGCTCAAGTTGTTGAGAATGGTGTTGGAAATGAGACCTCCAAAACTTTTCGACAAAATCAAATGAGTGTCCTAACCCTTGATGCATGCGCAAGTTCACTTTTATCACTTTTGCACCTTTCGGGTTTGCTTCTGCAGCTGCCACCAATCTTTCAGGATTTAGAGTTTTGGTTCGTTTGTAGTACTCATCTTCAGTTCCCTGAAACACGTACAACGATTTAGAATTTTGCTGATTATTTAAAAAAAATTATTCTCTTAATCTCAATGTATAATGTTAAATCTTACTTGATCAACAAGTATATTTCGGAATGGTCCGTCATATCTCTTCGCTACTTCAGTTGAGTCATTCAAAATCCACAATGTATCCTTGTTTTCTGCACCCAAAAGAGGAGTAAACACGCAGTCAGCGCCCCATGAAATTGGGTTACAATTTGGGGCAAAGAGGGAGATAGACTGGAATCTGTCGGTGTTTCGAAGTCCTATAACAGCAGCTCCAGCTCCGCCCATACTATTTCATTGCAAAAGTATTTCCATTGTTGAAATAATGAATGTCAACTGCGGTTGACGAGGACAAAAGAACACAAACTTTATACCTGTGACCGCATATGCCAAACTTGGGTAGAACTGGAAAATGCTTCACTACAAGTTCCGGAAGCTCCTTTGCGACATAAGAGTGCATTTGGTAATGTTTACTCCAAGGCTCCGTCACAGCGTCAATGTACCAACTTGCAGTTTGGCCCAGCCATTGTGAATCCTTGTCACCAGCAACTTCCACCTCTATAAAACATAACAAAATGTTAGATTTTTCTGACAAAGTTCGTGTGTAAACCTTCATTACTTTTTTTAATAATTTAGTTTTGCTATTTGAACTTACTTGGTCCAGTATCCGGACACACAACCACAAACTTGAATTCACTAGCGTGCTCATGAAAGTTGGTCCTATTGAGAAAGTCCTGCTCATTACAGTAGGCCCCTGGAAGGAACATAATTGCATGGAACTTTTCCGAAGGTCTAGCTGAATCGGGAATGTAGATGGAAAACTTCATTTCACAGTTGTTAGATTTACTCCAGTGCTTATAAATCTTTTGAACTCCATCATCTCTCTTCCTTTGAAAAAGCATTTGTAGACCAACCGTTGGTGTTGGACCAGACATTTTGAAAAATGCTTAATTGAAAGTATTTCAAAAACTTCAAGTAATACACGCTACAATAATATGCATAGCATGTATCGTGGGATGGTTCTGGATAAACTAAATTACTTGTCCACACAGGTAAAGGAAATGGCTTCAGAAAGGTTGCGTAAAAACTTATCGTGTGAAATTAAGAAAACATCAAACATCCTTTTCTCTTCTTCCACATTAAACATACAAATGCAACATATGAAAAACAACACTACTGGCTGGGTTACCTGTTGACTTCATGATCAAAGGGAATACAAAATACAATACAGGTAAACAGTAAATCGAAAGCATTTCATGAATACGTACAGAGAGCTCTTCTGATTGCATTTCGTTATGTATACATTTTACTCAACTTCTGTAGACACGGACAGGTTTGCTTTTTTCTTGATTGCAGTAAAATAAGATGAAGATTATGAGAATTTTTTTTATTGAGAAGATTTTGAGCTTCTTATGCTTTCATATAATATATTTATACTTTAGTTTTGCAAGGTCTTCTGTCAGTTCGTCTCTCCATGCAGTTTACTATACTTTTAACTTTGTTACATGTTACATGCTTTGCATTTGTATTTTTGTATATCTCCTACCTGTGTACCTGTTGCCTACTGCATCTACCTGTACCGGTTAGGTTGCTTACCTTCTTTCTTTATACCTACATCCTATGACTTGCTGTTTCGTCTTATGCATTTAGATCTTTTTTTTTAAAGCCGCTAAGTTGCTATATTGGCAATAGGCTCTATACTTACTTGTACCTATGCACTTCTCTTTTCTCTATCTTATTGCTAATTCAATTGCAAAAGTCAGTTCATTAGGACTGTGCCGCAGACGAAATTGCAAGACTTATTTCTATACAAGCACCGAAACTGGATAAAAGATTCAAGATGCGTGATGACGAAGACATGTCATATCAGTGTGCAAATCATGACTTCGAAGCATTTATTTATTCGAAAAATAAGAGATTGTTATTGACGCAAAGTGATAAGTAATTTTATTTTTTGTTACTTTTGCAAAATAAGAAATGCAACTATGCAAAATACAAAAAAACTTTTTCCCAGGACGCTGTGCTGCTCATTGCAGAGAAAGGCGCATTGTGTTGTTTCTCCAATGAAATCTTATCAGTAGCAAAATACAAAGCTTTGGGCCATCTTATAATACCGACAACAAATCTTAAAGTCGTCTTTAATGTGTGAATATAATATACTTAATTTTAAGTTCTTGACAAAATAAGTTAACTCCACACCCGCATTAGGACTTACAAGTATTTTGTGAACACGGCTAAATTGCGCTTTGAGAGGGGCAAAACATTTGCCAATAAATATAGATACTAACATAATTTATACATAACGTGTATAGCAATTAAAAACCGTTTTGAACAAAAATTTATAAGAATCGAAGATCTGTTATCCTTTAATCTATACTAATTACTAATACACTTGTTTAAAGTTGTCGACCACAACATATAAAAAATTACCATTTCCTCCAAGCTCGTCATATTAGCTTGCGACAACAAAAACCTTTTTAACATCTTTAGAGCACGCCTGACACCTTTTGGCTGTGTTTGATTCGAATTCGATGTGTAATGTTCAAAATCCAACTTCATTATATGTACGCATCTAGTGAACTCATAAGTCCTCTTAGGCTGACCTGATTCTTCGACTTCCACGGCACTCATTGTAGAATTGGGGTATAAAGATACCCTCCTGTCGGTACTAAAGTTGATAGCTTGCAAAGTTCCGTCAGGAAAGCCAAATATAACTGATCTTCTTGAGGAATCATACCATGTATAAAGTTTGGGAACGTTTGGTAAGGTCTTGGTACATTTCCTCGCTAATGCAAGTCGAAATTGGTCTGCTGCTGATGGTCGTGAAGGGGCGCTTGTCAATGAAATTTCTGGTAAGGAATCAGGGATGAAATATTCCGTAATAAAATCGTCCATCAAAATCTCCCTTGCTGTTGGTCGCTTTGAGGGGTCAAGTTGAAGGCATTGGTGAATTAGTCTGGTAGCTTCTAATGACAAGTTAGTTCCTTCTGGTATCTCATAGTCAGCAGCTTTGATTTTCTTGTAAGTTTGTTTCAAGGACTCTGATTCGAAAGGAGGTTTTCCAATCAGTAGGGCGTACAGAAGGCATCCAATACTCCAGATGTCTGCTTTACAATCATAGCCGATCCTTTCCACGATCTCAGGAGCTGTTTAAATTGAATTGAAGCTTTGTTTTATAACCTTTACTATAGAATTTTGCATGTGTAATTATGTAAGTGTATATGTATACGGGATGGTATTCAAAGTATAGTCACACCTATGTAATTAGGAGTTCCGACGTATTTTCTTGAAACATACAAAAACAATCCTTGGATCAAGTCATACTAATAACAATTTGCAATAATATTACAGCATGAAACACAATGTATAATATGGTATACCGGTCTTCGCTTTCCAATTCCGTTGCAAGTCCAAAATCCCCGATTTTTAATTTCATACCAGAAGTGATAAAAATGTTTCCAAGTTTAAGGTCTCTGTGAATGATTTTCTCCTCTTCATGAAGATACTTGACACCCTCTAAAATCTGACGCAGGAAATACCTGACTTCCGGTTCCGTAATTGCCCCTCGCTTTTGAGATAGTTGAAGCAAACTCTCGTTTTCACAAAGTTCAAGAAGGATATATACAAATCTATCATCTTCAAAGTATGAGTGAAAGTCGACAATGTTTGGGTGCTTCACATTTCGATGAATTCTAATTTCAGGAATTTCTTGTTCATTCAGAAGCTCCTTTCCTATAATCCGCATATTCTTGCGAACGATTTTACACGCTAAAGCTTTGTTAGAACCCTCTTGTGTAACTTCGTAACATTTTGCATTTCCACCTTTGCCCAAAAAACGACCTCGAATATATTTCACTTCTGAATATCCTGATAGGTCTACTATCTCATAAGTGCTTTCACTTGCTGCGCCATCTTCAGTAAACGCAAATCGAAACAATCCACGCTTTTTATTAGCGTCGATTAAAGTGGTACCGTCTATTAACATTTTGAAAGATATATCTCGATTAAATACTAAATGACTTCAGGTTAACTATTTCAGTTTGATTTGATGGTTCTTCCCTTAAATGTGTCAGATGTATCCGGTTTGAACACGAAATGCCTTTCAACTTTAAAGTAAACTTTCACAACTGCAGCCTATGCAAAAGTAAATGCCATCAATTTACATGCATGCATTGCATACTTGATAGTAATCACGGTATATTTTTTATGTGAGTCTGGAATCTGGATCAAGAAGATGGATGCTCATCAATATACAAACAAATGCTATGCAAAAAGTAATGAGAATCAATTTATAATTCAAAAGTACAATATCCAATACCAGCGTCGTCTTTCTCGCAAATGTCCCTTAACCCCAAGAAACCACGCATGAGTTATAAGTTATAGGTTCCCTCCGAACTGTACTAATACAATGAATGCAAATGCTATATATGTATTTATGCTAATGCTATGCTAATTCTTGATATATTCAGTGCAGTTGCTACAGTATGAATATGAAAGTACATTGCCGTTAACTAGCCACATCAAACATGAAATTTTTGCTTATCATTATCATAAAATCTCAACAACCCTCCGTCTCCCTAAAATTAAAATATTCCGCATACAGCTAGGTGGTATGTGGTGTCTATATCGCATGAACTTGGGAACACCTAACTGACATTGATGAAACTAAAAACATGCGAACGCATGGCAGTATAACTTTAAAAAATAAAAAAATAAAATACATACAATTCAAATCCATGTAAAGCAAGCAATAAATATTCCAATAACAAGAGTGACGGAATAGGCTATAAACAATAAACACTATCATGGAAATAAACACGATAGATAAAACAAACTACAGCGTAAAAGTAGAGAATCTTGGTATTTCAAACTTTATTTTAGCAAATGGCTCTATAATGATAAAACATTCTCCTTAGAAGAAAAATCCGAGGATTTTGCCACCGAGATGTTTCCTTCTGGCTTCCTCGTGATCCATAATCCCTCCTGAAGTTGTTAATACAACGTATCTGTAAAATACAAAAAAAACAGATTGTTAACCATTGAGTAATAATCATAATCAACCACCCGTTTCATCCTGCTTTCTATTACACGTAGTATAAAACATGGTTTTCAGAACCAATAAAACTTTAATTGAATCTAGATAATCTATTTCGTCAGTATCCTTTTGGCAAAAATCAGTGACTTTGAACCTAAGTTCATGCCTCAATGCTAAGTTTCTCATCACAGAAAAGTTTCTAGAATGCACAATTAAAGAATAATATAAACAATAAATGTCAGAAAAATTACTCACCCGAACTGACGGGAAGGAAGGAGTCTGTTTGTCCATCGCTCAATATCTGGAATGCAAACGTCGAACCGAGGTGAAATGACGCCGCATTTGTTAAGACGACCTGTTAGATTTACTACGATTTTCCCCGCTCTATGATCATCTACGATTTCAAACTCCCCGATATAACCTGCAAAATCAATTAAATCGAAATTCATTAGTACATGAACGCACATTTTACATTGAATGAACAGCTAATGTCTTAATTAATATATTATCAGTATCCTTTTGGCAAGAAATCAGTGACACGGAATTTATCCGGCCTCCCTTGAAAAGTTATCATCACACAAATCCCCCCTAAGTTATAAACATATAGAAATGTTCGCTTCGGAAACTCACCGTGCTTCATCATTACGGTGAGGAATTTGACGATGACCTTAGAACATGGTCTGATGAGGACCTGACGCTTTCCCCGTTTCTCTGCATTATTGATACATCTAAGGGCATCAGCCAACGCATCCATACGAACCATTTTGAATTATGTTTTTTGGTCTGAAATCAAATTCACAAAGAATAAAAACAACAATTAACAAAACTTATCATCAGCATATTAAGATAACTCCCACATCCTTGATTTGGTAAGGACTTTCTTATCAGTATCCTTTTGGTAAAAGGCATCATAAACGCAAGTGGAAATAAATTTCCCCAAAGCTTCACACCGATAACGTACTCATCACACAAGAAAATCCAATCACAAATCAAAGCCATTATATTAGATTTGAAAGTCAGTTAGTCGAGTAAAGTTAACTTTTGATTCGTTATTCATTCGTTAATCAGAAACATTAATCTTAGTCATAGTCATGCACTCAAAATAAATCTACCTCCAACCTCAAAATAAAAGTCAAATTAAGAATTAGTCACTTTTGAAGGTTTGAGATAAAGATGTCACAGAACCAGTAAAAGTACTGGAAATAAACACATGCAAAAAAAGTATAAAAGTTAATAAACAATAAACTGAGCCAAGTCTACAAATGACAAAACAAACAGAAAACTAAAGTTTTAAAAGTTTAAGTGTAAGTACAGATTCAATTATCATGAATGATCAGCCGTCCATCAATTATCAATGTGTCCAGTTGAAATTGAAAACTCGTAATATTTATCTAAAATTTCATATCAACTGATAAGCTATAACACCTGGTCAAAAATCAACTTCAAAATTTGTCACTAATTCATACAAACTCAAAAACTAAAAACGTTTTTAATATTCCGTACGGTCAAATCAACCAAACCAAGTCCAAATTCCAAATCCCCCACATTCTCTTACTTGTCCAATGTTTACTGTAAAAACACCACTTCCAAACTTCACGTACAAATTGGACAAAGTCAAAACATTAAAATAACCACATCCCCAATTAAAAATCTTACCTGAGAGACCGTTTCCTGTTGAAAACTACAAAAGTAATTAATTAAACCTCCTGGAAGAATTAAATTGACAGAACAGCCCTTGCCGAACTAGCCATACCATCACACAAGAGAAAAGGAACGAGCGGAGAGACGAGGCATGAACATCAATAGGGAAACACTGCAACTCAATGTTAGTAGATGCGGCATGGGCAAGAATTTAAGCTTTCCAAGCAAAATCCCTTTTTTGAGCTGATAGCTAGTCAGCAGTGTAGCCAGCGGGAAAAGACCAAACATCAAAAATATCCTTTTTTTAGTAGCAACAAAAATGTACTCATGAAAAATCTGCTTTTGACGTTGAGTTGTGCCTAAGTAAAGAATGTACCTAAAAAGAAGGAGTCGGACATTCACCAAAGCACATGCCACACACAGTGCAATCAAATGCATCTCTTCTGTATTTATGTCGTACCTAAACGTTTGAGATAAAAAATAACATTTGTGTGTTGTGATTGATGAGAATGTTAATGGAGAATGTGAATCTCTCAAACCCTTTCCTGGTCCTTTTGATCTAAAATCGCTATTTATGCAGATAAAAACGTTCGCTATATGTAAACTTTGATTGAAGGTGCTTTTAAATTGTAAAGAAGAAGGATACGAAACCGAAACGAATCATCTCATTTTCATAATGTTTGATTAAGAATAATTTGGTTATCAAAGGAAGTGAGATTAGAGGTGTAGCGTCAAGCGTGTAAAGCAAGGCATGATATATGATCTCAAGTCCCAAGTAAAGCGATGATCTCAATCTCAAATCCAATCTTCAAGAAAGAGGTGAAGTCAAAAGTATTCAGTCAGTAGTTGAGAATAATTTACTATTTGTCAGTTGTTCGTAGTTAGTGATTTTGTTTTTGATCGTCGTTGGATTTATCAACGTTAATTACAAGGATTTAAGGTGAGTAGTTAGTGTATTTCAATTAAACATTAACTAAACAGTAAGGAAAAGCAAGAACAGCTTAGCTAGTGTCAAAGTCATTTGATTGAGTGGGTTAGAGTCATTTTCAGCTGGTCGCGAATGGCGGATATATGACATAACACATAATCAATATGATATACATTTTCGCATGCCACAAGCATTCAAAATTAAAACATTGATTGTTAATTGTTGATTGCTATTGTTAACGTTCCAGTATTCTAGTCATGTCTATGTCTACCCAAAGAAAAATGGTCAAAGTGAAATGTCGAGTATCCCTCGACTATCTTAAGCCAGCCACAAAGATAAAGAAACCGGATGAGGATGCTGTGGATGGTGAAGGTGCTTGTCAAGTCAGCATTCCAACTGAGCAACGGGTGGTAGATCCGAATCCAGTGACTCAAGGTGTGAATGAAATGATTCCAGAACCCGAGCCGACCATAAGCGTAGAGCCTGTGATGAAGATAGATCCAGCTGTAGAGTCTGCTAGCTCAATTTCAGAACCCGAGCCGACCCTAAGCGTAGAGCCTGTGATGAAGATAGACCCAGTTTTAGAGTCTGCTAGCAAGAGATGTGCAATTTCAGAACCCGAGCCGACCCTAAGCGTTGAGCCTGTGATGAAGATAGACCCAGCTGTAGAGTCTGCTAGCAAGAAGTGTTTAATTTCAGAGCCTGAGACGTTGGATTGTCAGCAGACGATTACGGTGTCTCCCACGTCTTCAGGGATACCTAACAAGCTTAGTCGAAAGTTGAAATGTCGGATTTCGTTTGAAGATCTTGGTATGGTCAGTAAGAAGCCGAAAACTGAACTGAAAGAGGATATCCTCGTTGTTGGTAGTCAAGCCCCATCTAATGAACTTTTATCTCCGAGCAACACTGTTCACATACAACAAGGATGTAGCATCATATCTGCAGATTTATCTCCAGTTTCATCATCCTCACTGAGTGAAGAAGAACCCACGAAGATGGAAACATTGGATAAAATTGTCGAAATTGAAGAAGAGAACAGTGGTTCTTCTGATTTAGGTCAAGTACCATTGCCTTTCCGGGTGTCTGAGTATAATGTTATTAAAGCTCCAGAAGAAACTGAAAATTCGTCAAGAATTTTTTACAGTCCTGAGCGGAAGCGGAAGTGTCGGATTTCATTGCAAACTTTGGGCCCATTTGTCAGTAAGCCAAAAGCAGAACCGGAGGAGGATAGCGTTGATGGTAGTCAAGTATCATTTGAAGAACGACTGTTGGCTATAAATGAAAATGTTAAAATCCTGGAAGAAAATGACACATGTTCGGATAACTCTTCTGTACTTCTGTCTACGCTGAGTGCATCAGCACTTGTGAAGATAAACGCTATGGATAAAATTACAGAAGTTGAAGTTGAAGAAGAGCCTGAAAATTGTTCTGATGTAAGTAAAATACAGCTACCCTCAGAAGTGCTCATGATGGAGTCTGTGTTAAAGAATATTGAAACTGAGAACGGAAATGATTTTTCTCCTCATGGACCTGTAAACCCAATTACTTCAATCGATTTGAATGAGCAGATTTCGAAAGAGGTTGAGGTGCCTACGACGTCAGGCAGACCCAAATTGACTCGAGGTTGGATCTCTCACATTCATCATCTTGTCACTAGATCTAAAAATGATCTTGAAGCTGAAACCACCGCCGTCTGCAGTAAAGAAGTCACCACCGAGATTCGCCCTGTGGAGGAAAATGTTTACGAAGGTGATTTAGAAGTACTGCATCCTCCTGTTTCAATGCCTTTGGTTAAGAGTATCGTAAAAGAACCTGAATGGCGTTCAGAGATGGTTCCAGCTCCAACTCCTCACATTCAAGTGAGTAGACCAGTATTGGGTAAAATAACTCTTGACAACCTCAATCTTCTCGTTAAATCGTCAATAACGGAGGAGCCAAAAACGAATAATATCAATGTTAGTCAAGCCACAACTGAAGTGATTACTCCGAGTATGGACGACAGCGTGGTTAATGCGGAGGAGTTCAGTGGAAGCTGTAATGTGACTCTTGAACCAGTGCCTTCTGAATTTGCAGAGCCAGAGTCTGTGATAGAAACATCAGCAGAAGAAACTGAAATGTTTCCAGAAATGCCTTCGAACCCTCATTGGATAAAACCAGAAATTCTTTTAAGAGAAATGTGGAACAAGAAGACATTCTTGAGATCACAATCTGATGATGCTTCCATGTTTATATTACCGGATGATGACACTATTTTAAATGCTCCAGCTTTGCAGGCAAGTTTACGTGTTGTTAAGTAGCAGACTCAAACTCTTGTACATTTTTACTTATGTGTAACGTATCAATAAGTCAAGTATATTACAATTTATTTGCAATTACAGATTCCAGAACTGATGGTATTAAAAGGAAGATTAAATGAAACCAAGTCCCAGTTGGATCACTTTCCTCTTCAGGAATGGCATTCCCACACAAAGCACATGAACATTGCTAACAAGATTATGCCCAATGTCAAGAGGATTGCGAATCCAGAGTTTAGCAGTCAGGCTTGGGGGAAAATGTTCGAAATCTTGTGCAGTTACGACATCATTCCAGTTGATATCATTAACAAAGCGGATCAAATTTATAATGAAAAACAAAGTGGAAAAGTTGCATTTGACTCGATTCACCTTTGTGAGGCACCTGGAGCATTTGTGTCGGCATTTAATCACTTTCTGAAGATTAGCTATCCGGCTATTGATGTAAGTTCATTTTATAGGACGATTCTGTTACTTATGTTGGCCATCATTCCAGTATTTTGATATTTTTTAATTTTAAACAGTGGAATTGGATGGCTACTACTTTAAGTCCATACCATGAGAGTAATGACGTTAGCAAAATGATAAATGACGACCGTCTCATTCTCATGTCTATGGATAATTGGACCTTCTTGGAGGACTTTACTGGGAACATTCTCTCTTACCCAAATCTTAAATACATTGTTAAGGAAAGACAATACAAACTCTTGGAGCCTCGTAAAGAAGCGTCAGGAAATGAACCTGAGACTGTGCTTTTGGTAACTGCTGATGGTAGCATTGACTGTCAAGGGAATCCTTCCGATCAGGAGAAAATGGTCGCTCATCTTCATTTCGGAGAAATTGTAACTGCTTTAATGCTGCTTCACAAGGGTGGTACATTCGTTCTGAAAATTTTTACTTTCTTGGAAGCTTCAACAATATGCCATTTGTACTTTCTCTCTTGCGTTTTTGAAGAGGTTATTAAATTTATTAAATAAAGTACCCTTATGCATTGTAAATGTACTATTTATATTTACAAGTAATTTTTTAAATGTGCTTTGCAGCTTCATCTTTTCAAGCCGTCTGTCAGCAAGGAAGGCAATTCTGAAGTGTATGTTATTTGCCTTAAATATTTGGGGAAGGATACCATACGTCAAGTTCTACACAAAAAGCTTGTCCGTGCTATCGGTAAGTGTAGCTTAACCAAAGCTGAAATTGGTCAATAACATTACCTTACTGAAAAAAGCAAATAATTAGAATCCCATGTTTTTCTTAGGCTCATACGAAGAGGAGCTAGCTAAGGGAAACATTCTGTTTCCCCTGCAATCCATCCCAGCCTTTTTCATAGAACGAGTCAAAGATGCTGCACATTTTTTCTGCAATTACCAAATGAAGATCATCATGCGAAATATCAGTTGCTTTCCCTGTGACACACGAGTCTATGAGATCATGATGAAACCTGCTCAGAGACTTGCTGCTGATCAATGGGCCGAGATGACTTCTGTTGAACCGTTGCCAGTTACAGATCGTTTATTTAACGATGAGGTATGCATTTTTGTTGTTACATTTTATTATTGTATTTTGTCCTGCAGTATACGAAAGCAGTATGTAAGTTTTTTATTTTGCAGAAAATGAAAAAAGCTTTACATGTTGATGTAAAAGAGGAGCAGGGATGCTTTGCTGACAAAGTACAACGAAGAAATGGAAATGATTTAATGAAATTAGCTTACATCAAAGCAGATTTAATGGCTTACAAAGTGTGGAAGACTCCTCAAACTAAGACGTTGTTTGGAGTAAGTATTTTTTACCCCATTTTAACTTTGAACTGTAAGGAAACATTTCATATTGTTATAATGATATAAAATTGTTATTAGGGAAAGTTTCTAATTGGAAATGTGAAGTTTGAAAAGTCATATCAAAACATCCGAAGCTCTCGTTTCTGTCCCGGTCGATTGCTTACTGACAGAGAACAAGTTAGAGAAATTTGTAAAAGGTACATGAAAGAACTGGAATTTAATGGATTGAAAACCTTGGAAAATATCTGCATGGGACATAGTCTCAAACGCGTGTACAAGTCTATGGCGAAGTCTTGTGATGTGGTAAGTTGTTTTGGTTGTTTTGTACATTTAAAAAATAATCGATGAAAGAGAAATGTAAAGTACAATTCGGTATGGTTGAATTCGAAGATGCTAAGGGATTTGGAAGTCATGTGCTTCATCAAGATGACCTGGGATTTTGTGAGTAAAACGGATTTTGAAGTTCAAAGAAATGACCTCAAGAGACTACTTTTAGGTGTCAAGGACTTGAAGAAGGGTCACTCAATGTTCCTTTGTCGGTTCCCGCTGTTGAGTAGACTTCAAACGGGTATAATTTACTGTCTTACTGCAGTGTTTGAAAAGGTAAGTGAACTAAACTGGGTGTGTATCAAACTGTACTGCACTTTAATAATCTTAGAACAATGAATAATGTTGGATCTATTTTATTGGTTTTAATTGTAGGTGATAATCTACGCGGATCCTGAAAAGAACGTGGTTGGGATTATGCTACATCAATACAAGGGATTGGCTCAACCAGAGAATAAAAAGCTGTTCCATTCAATTGATGACATTATGAGTGCTTTAGAAGAAGATGAGTTTGACCGACCGGTGCTAGAAATGGTGCCAGTAAAAACATTGATAGGTAAGAGTATTCTTATTCTGATAAGTCAGAATTGGCAGAATTAAAATCAAAATGAAAAAAATGCTGTGCCAGAGTTAGTTTAAAGTACAACTGTAATGTAATGATCACTAACGCCACCATTGTATTCTTTCAGATTTCTTTCCAGGAGAGTTTCTTCTAAATTATAACATCCTCTTGATTACGCAAGACATGTTGCGTACAGTCAGTGTGCTTGACGGTATAGTGTTGAGAATGCTACCTGTTGCAGACCAACTAACTTCGTTTTATACCGCTTAAGGTTTTTTTGTGCACCTTATTCTATTCTTTACCGGTGCTGTAAGAGTACAAAGAATATAAAACTATTATTGTTACATAATAAATAAGTTGTTATTTGTTATAATAAAAAATGTTCTCTGATTTGGCATTCGTAAAAGTTTTGTAATTTTTCTGTATTGCATTGGTTAAAATGGGACAAAATGGCTTTACTTTGAGTTTAGAATACGGAGGAAATGCTAAATAACATTTCCACGTGAATTTTAATTTTATCGAGAGTTTGGAGGATTCGATTGTGAATTGTTTGGCTGCCGACCTAAAAGATGAAAAGTTAGATAGGAATATACATGAATGTAAATTAATCTTCCGCATATGCATATATTTAATATGTATTAAATATTCAATTATTGCGTACAAGTGGGATTAAAAAACGGAGTCTCCATCATCACAGGGCATTCTGGATCGTGACCAGGAGGAACACTATTAGACTCTACTAATCGACATGGCTGCTGTCTCGTCACCAACTTTCCATAAATGGAGCCTGTGATCGGCTCATGATACCGCACTTCGCACATAAAAGGATAATCCGTTTTCTGTCCAACTGTAGCTTCTTTAGAAGTTGTTTTCGGCTGTTGAGATATATCCATAGCCGCATCAGCGTACTTGACTGGCTGATAAGGAGCATACTTTGAATAACCATTGTTTGAAACTTGTTGATACTGCGCCGGGGGTGGAATATTACTGGGTGCTTGTTGATACTGCGCCGGAGGTGGAATATTATTACCAGGAGCTTGTTGATACTGTGGAAGAGGAGGTGGTAGGGCAGAAAATTCATTGCTACTCTGCGGAAAAGGTAGTGTTGCACCAGATGGGAAACCGGTTTGAAATTTTGTTTGACCATTTGATGATTGCACATATTGTGGAGGTGGTGGAATTGGACCCTGGCCCGATTGTTCTGAATACGCAGTAGGTGGTGGAATAGGATATTGTCCTCCAACTGGCTGAGGAGCTCTTGGATTACCACCACCACCCTTTGGGTATGGACTCCATGCCTGTTGATAAGGAGAACCTCCAACACAAGACCCTTCTGTTCCAAACTGCATATGCGTTTGATTACTATTCATCGGGAATGGGATTGCTTGACACTGGATAACATTGCCAGACATGCCATTGGGATCTGGAATCCTACACATGATTGGTGTTGTTTCTGGCAGGGGACAAGGGATCATTCCAGGTGGAGGTGGAGGAGCCATCATCGACATCATTGCCAATTGTGCAGCATTTTTCTTTGTCTTCTTTGGCCTGTCACAACTCTTAGCAAATTCGAGGAACTCCTTCTCCCACTGTGTTTGAAGTTGAGGACAGTCATCTGCGAACCTATGACTGTGGTCGTTTTTTCTCCTTGACGCATCAACTTCTGCTTTCACCCACTGCTCTACCCCAGGGTTAACATTGGTAGGAAGAGTAGGACCACCACCAGTGCCGTCATTAGCATTTGGATCCTGCCATTGGGTCGTAACACGACCATCCGGAGATTTCGTGTAGAATGCTTCCATCTGTGTGATCATTCGCTCAGGTCCTTCCATTCCGTGCTTTCGAACGATTTCCGTTTTTTGCTCTTTCACAACTTGGACATCGGGGCGTTTTAAGAAACGTGTTATTTCTGGTGGAGCGCAAACCTCAGTATTGGGGTCGCAACCATTACTATTCTTTTTCTTTCGCTTTCCCTTTTTCCCACTGCACATTTCTTCAATCGCCCTCTGCTCCTCTAACAGTTTCTGCTGATACAACTCACAGTGATCTGCTTCCGTTGTGGCTTCTGGCTTTTTATCTCGCTTTACTGTGATGTAGTCAAAGAAGAAAACATCATCCGCCTTTTGTTTCTTCTTGAGTTTGCTATAAGGAGGGGGTGGAGGTGGTGGACAATTTTCGCCAAGAACACCCATTGGACATACACCACCACAATCAAAATAGCAGTCCTTTTCCGGCTTGGATTGCTTGTTGTTGTTACTACCATCAAATACACGCCCGTAACAGTTTCCTGAGGGAAGCCCCATGTTACAACCCATTCCCAACTGAGAATATGGGAACAAAGATGGATTGCACTTGTCTGGAGGAAACGGCGGCTTCTTATCCCGAAATTGAGGTGGTAGAGGTGGAGGAGGAGGAATCCAACATTGTTCGCCTTGAGGAAGTTTACATATCTGTTTTTGGAGATTACACTGTTCCAAGTACCTTCTCATCTTCAAGTTATCAAAGCGGTACTGAGGTGGGTATGGGGTTTTCAGCGGATGACACTCTGGCAAATCATTCAATATAACATCACAAGCTGGAGGGGGAGGAGGTTTTATTTTTTGGAACTTGAATGGGCTCTTGTAATTCTTTCCAGGTTTGGTTTTTGGTACTACAGGAAATATTGGTGGTGGGGGTGGTTTATCCAAGGGACCTCGAAGAGGATCCTGTGGCCAGACAAGTCCATCTGTTTCGTCATCCGTTGTTGATTTAGCACTGACTGGTGGTGAGGGGGAAATGAGACTCGCTGATCTACTGGGCTTACTTGGAGTTGACCCAGCAGATTTTGGGGTTGTAGGTGGGGATGGTTGCGGTGATGTCTTTGGTGAAGGGATTGGCGACGCTTTAGGAGAAGTTACTGGAGATGTATTTTCAGGCGTACGCCCACCTGAAGGCGAACGGTTTTTACCATCATCTTCATTAGGATCGTTTCCTGGTGGATCCTTGATACTCCCAGGTGGACCACTGGATCGTCTAGAACCTGGGTCATCAGGTGCACCACTGGATCGCCTAGAACCTGGATCATCAGGTGCACCACTGGATCGTCTAGAACCTGTGTCATCAGGTGGAAAACTAGGCTTTCTGGATCCAGGGTCACTCGGCGGGACACTAGACTTTCTGGATCCGGGGTCATAGTCCCCGGAAGTTCTAGGCGTTTCATTACGGGAATCTCCAAAGCCAGGCGGTGTTCCATAATCATCTTTTTCTGGTGTAATTGACGTGCCAGATCGTCTAGGACAAGTTGATCTGGAAGGCCGATTCGAACCCCCAACAGAACACTTAGATCCACATTGTCTAGATAATCTAACGCTGCATTGGGAGCCACCTGGGGCCCTACTGGAAATGGTAATCACTGTTCTAGAGCTCCTTCCATCGGAGCCAAGGTAGGATCGAACATCATGGGAAATTCTTCCCGTGGGTGATACGAATGTCTGTGTAGCGGCATAAGAAACTCTGTTTCCACCACTCTGTCGCATTCTGTCTTGTACGTCATTTACACCACTACCACCACCTCCCCTGATAATCCCAGAAGGACAGCCATCATTTGGACCACAAGATCTTGGAGCTACTCCACCCCTAGCACTGCTTTGAGCAGAAGACCTCAAATCATACATGGATGATCCTTTGTTTCTTTGTTGGACAGGAGCTTGTGATTGTGGCCTGCTATTTCGGGAATATGTTTGGGGTTGAGGACGTGACGGACTCCTAGAATAATTTTGTGGTTGAGGCGAAGGACTACGTGAATGTGAATAACTTTGTGGTTGAGGAGAAGGACTACGGGAAGCTGATTGTGGGCGCCGATGTGGATCCGATGGACCAGGACAAGAGACAGATGGTGGGCGTGGACCTGAAAGAGTTTGCGTTGACACGTGAGCCTGCATAACTTGCAGAACGATACGATCTCTGTTCTGCTGAAATGGCAGTAGTCTTTGACATACAATTCCTGTCATTTTCTGTGCGTCTTCCTTTGTAACAGTTCCTGCAGCATACATTTGGGCGATAAATCTCGCAAAAACTTGTTTTTTAGTGGAATCAGGGTTGATATATGGTGCTCCTGGTCCTGGAAATGGTGATTGAGGATTTGGGGTTATTAGAGCATTGATGGTGTTTTGTTGAAGAATTTTGGAAAGTTGATCGAGAGGTTGCTCATTCTGCTCCATTCTGAAAGCTTGATGTTGTTGAAGGCCTCCAAAGAATGGGTTGTTTTGAGGCTGCTGCTGCTGCTGAAGTTGCTGAAGCTGCTGCTGCGGCGGGGGATAGTTTTGTTGGGCTGTGTTTTGCGGATTGTTAGGCATTTGATAATTATATTGAGCTTGATAACCAGGTGGTTGTTGAGAAGGAGGCTGAGAATTTTGATCTTGTGGAGGGGGCTGAGGAGGTTGCTGAACATATTGTCCACCTTGAAAGGGAGGGGTTTGTGGGGCACTTGGTCCTCCTTGAGGAGAAGGCGGCTGCTGAGGAAACGCTTGATATTGACCAGGTTGAGGTGGCTGTTGATAACCTTGTGTTTGCGTTTGTTTGTAAGCTTCTTGTTGCTGAATATTATTTTGAAAAGGTTGCTGTTGCTGTTGTTGAGGATATCCATTAAACTGCTGCTGCATCATTTGCTGCGGAATAAATTGGGGCGCTGTTTGGGGTAACATTTCTGTCGGATACGGCATGTTTTGAATAGGTGGGTTCATTGTTTGAGTAGCCACCATTCCTTGAGGCATCATCCCACCATTCGGCTGCATTCCGCCAAAGTTTCCAAACATATTTGGTGCAAAATTTTGAACTCCATTAACATTTCCATTCATGTTTTCCACTTGAGCTACAGCCAATCCAAACATGTCCATCACATCTTTTTGGCACTGCTCTTGCTCTTGCGCACCACATCCATCCTGCTTTCTTTTTAAAGTTGTTGTGGATGTACAACATTCTGCCATTCTCCCCCTACCTTTTCCACCTTTGCAACTGTTTCCTCTTCTCTTGCTTCTCTTTTTCTTCCCTGTTCCACAACAAGAAGAAGGATCCCTTTTCGACTTGCATGGATCCTTACAACAAACGTTCTTGCCACCACAGGGGAACCCCTTCTTGGTTTTCGCTCCTCCAAAACAAACAGGCCTTGATGGCATGGGATTGAAACACTTTGGATTTTCCATAAACAGCTTTTGCTTCGGTACTGAAATTCATAAACAAGAAAAAGAATCACTTTTGACGCGTTAAAACAAATGAGCCGTTCTCAAATATATTTTCAGATTAAAATTATTTACTATCTAATTTGCGAATTTGATGAAAGTTTGTGATAGAAGGAAATAACTCTTCGTCGACTGGGTGTCCTTCTATCATTAAAGGTGCATCATCTGGATCTATTTGACGAAAGCGGGTGAAATATATTCCACAAATGTTTGGAATTATTTCCTCGTCACAACACCCACAATTGCAGTTTTTATACCTTCGTCTAGAAAGCCGGGGGTAGGAGGAATAAAAACGGGGTGCTTTTTTACACCCACAGTTACCACAACTAGACTTACTTCCACAAGAACCTCCACCAACAGTTGGAAATCCTCCGAGTGAACAGCCAAACGAGCCAGGTTTTCCTCTGGGAGGACAAGATGAAGATGATATTATAGCTTGTTGCTGTGGTCCACAAGAAGCTCCTGCTGCCATTTGCATTTGTTGTTGAGATTTTGCACAGGAAGCGTTTCGTTGGGAAACCTGGTTGAAACATTCATTCCCAGATTTGTATGTGAGACGCCAGGGAGGACGTTCTGGAGGCTTTCTAAAAATCATAAATTATCAAAATTTTCTCCAAGAAAAAGTATAGACAATACGATTTTTTAGAAGAATGGCCTACGGTTTCAGTTTGAACATCCGTTTGATATTCACAGTTTGAAAATCATCATCACTATAAACTTCACAAACTTCTTGGCAAATTTTACTTTCTGTTGAGTAGCATTTTGTCAGGATTCTTGGGAACTTGCGCAAACCCTGAGAATCTGTTTTGATGGATTCAATGAAGTTGGCTAATGATTGGAGCCTGGACATTACTGATTCTAGGCAGACGTGAGCATCACATTTGACCAATGCTTCGTAGTCATCCACTTTCCTGAAGATTTCCCTATTGTCCGTCTTTCGGAAGTCTCGTCCTTTCAACTCAACCAAGCTTGAGAGCAATGGGGTAACGAGAGACACGTATTGTTGGGAGATTAAAGGGATTTCTTGTGCGATTCTGGAGCAATGGATACGCATAGTTTATGGAATTTATAGGAAAAAAACAGACATTTTAATTTGCATTTTTTTATGGCCATAAATATTTACTGATCAAGCATCGCATTCAGTTCTGAAACTGTTTGAGCTTCGTCAGCCTCGTCTTCTGCTTGCGGTACCGTTTCAATTGCGGGTGAAAATCCATCTGCTTGAGGGTTGTATCCGCCTCCACTCGGAAATGTTTGCTGCTGCTGCTGCTGCTGTGCTCCCAAATCCTGTTGAGGGGATGGCTGATTAGGTTGTTCTGGAGGAATGCCCCTTTTGCATGTGGCAGATGGCTTTACAGCGTTCTTCAGTTTCCTCTCAATTTGAGTTCGACGAAATATTTTGTTAAGAAATTTCATTGTGAATTGCTCAAACTTGGAGATCCATTCTTTATCTTCTTTCGTGTCTGCTGGAGAAGAAGTCGCATTTCCAGCTGCATTCCCTGGAGTTGGTGCTCCTGGTCCACCCACATTATTTTGACCACCAGGAAGAGTCGCTAATTGATTATTTTTATTAGCTTCAAGCGCATTTTGATTAGGATTGCTTGGGTCACCATTTTGGTAAGCGTTGTTGATGTTGCCTCCTGTATTTTGGTAGGGATTGTTGGCATTGACTCCTCCAGTTTGGTAGGCATTGTTGGCGGTGGTTCCTCCAGCCTGATTTGCATTGTTAGCGTTGACTCCTCCAGCCTGATTGATATTGTTAGGGTTGACTCCTCCACTTTGGTTAAAGTTATTAACGCCTGTATTTCCTGTCTCTGCTATTCCTCCTCCTGTTCCTGGATTTCCGCCGTTGTTAGCTAAAACATTGGGCGATGTCCCGTCTTTATTGGGAGCAGCGAACTGTTGGTTACCAGGACCTTGTCCAGCTTGAGTATTGCCTCCAGAAGACGGTCCATTAGCTTGGATATCCCTTTGAACTGAGTTGGCACCTTCAGGTGTACGATTACCAGGTGGAGAAGAAACAGGTTGTCCATTATTAGTGTCGTTGTTACTTCTTAAATAGTTATAGCTAGGACTGTAGTCTTCATACACTGCGG
Source organism: Orchesella villosa (assembly GCA_036850725.1). Taxonomy (NCBI): domain Eukaryota; kingdom Metazoa; phylum Arthropoda; class Collembola; order Entomobryomorpha; family Orchesellidae; genus Orchesella; species Orchesella villosa. Next base: position 9,963 of record JAANSM010000015.1, on the reverse strand, counting down.
TAGGAGGTTTGTCACCAGGTTCTGGAAAGCCTGAATTGCTTAAATGAGAATAGCTTGGGGTGAATTGATCTTCATCAATAGTAGCTGCAGTTGGGGGTGGAGGTAAAGTTGGAGTTGGTGGTCGAGCTGATGAGGATATTGATGCTGCTGATGCTGTTCTATCAACATCTTGTAATTGTAAGGCGTTTCCCGTGCCAGGCTTTTTACTTGAATTCTCTTCAGACATTTGGCTTTATATTAATGAGCACTGAAATAAATTTTGAAGTTCGGAGAAGAATTGAAACCCCTCGTTTCGTTAAGACTTCATTTTCATAGTCGATTTGCATATGCATGCTTACATCTAACCTAACCTAGACTAATATAATAATCAATAAAATCTAAACAATAGATATAAGAGACTAGTTACTAGTCTGATATCTAAACATTTCTTCGTGAGCTCATTAAAATTTTATTCAGAAGTATGTATATCAGATATCTCAAGATGTTTTGGTTTTGCTATAGTGAAGATGTATTAAAACTGTGTATATGTGATATTACATGTGTGTGTAACAGATTTCAGCATAATGGCATTTTTCGGGACACCAAGTGAGGTAGTCACAATACGATGCCGCAATCCATCTTAATATCGAGGGGGACAGAAATTTCAGTAAAGATGCGCATGGCATTGTTCATTTAATATCATTTAATATTACTGTAACTTCATTTTCATTTCAGACTAGGTTATAATTCTGTACGTTTACTCCACCTGTCACTATCTATATGCTAACAAATTCATATTGCACTTCCTGTAACACCTACTGCGGAACCATCCGAACCATTTAACATGATTTGGAAGGTCTTAATCTTACTATCAAGGGACGTTCGTCTTAAATTACTACAACTCCTTTAGAAAAGATTGGCATACTATCCATACCTACTTGTTCTGGTATGAATCTTCTATGTAAAGTATAAACACTGTAGTTAAAGCTGTTAACGGAAATATTAAATATTTTTTACAACTAAAATCTCTCAATGTATTGTATGTAAATAGTTGGAAGTTTTATTCAGTCTGTGCCCAGTGGAAATATTTAGTCCACGACCCCTCTTATTTATTTGCCTCTGACTTTGAAATGTGTTTGTACAATGCGGTTGTTCACGTTTGCAGGAATAAAGTTAACAAGAACGGCAGATATATTATTAATATGTTAACGGAAGTAAAATACTGTGTTAAATTATAATGCCTTATAGCCCCAGTTGTGTATTAAATTTATGGTACTCAAAGTATTTTCGCTAGATACATGAACATGTATACATAATATGGCATAAACTTAAATATTATGGTTACTATTCACTATTACGTTATAGTGGTCACAAAGGTGGGACCTACAAGCAAGGTCTGTAGTTGTTCATACTGTTATGTGGGCATTTTGAAGAACGGCCTATCTGAATTAGAGTACGAATATGTTAACTTAAGTAATCATGAGTGCTGTTTTCAGTTCTATTTTATCATATAAGAACATATTAGCTTACACTTCCTACAGCATATGAGTTTCTGTACTCAGTAGCATGGTGTAGCACGTTCTTATGTTACAATACATTAAAAATTTGCTTAGACCATTTCAGAACTTGTCTTTATATTATTTCCTAAATTGTATTTGTATTCGTGTATTCGTATGTTAACATTGGTTCTTTATTGTGTACTCATAATGACAGGACTACCTGCTAATCAAAGCTTGAATCATGGATAGAAAGGATTTTCGAACATTTCCATTACCATGCGATATATATATAATAATATATAATTTTTCCAGAATTATTCTACTTTAAACTGTTTATAACGGCAGGGTGCTTTCGCACATGAAGTTTTTTGCATAAGGACTTCCTGTCTCACTCTTCTCGAGAGGCTTTTACAAAAGCATGACATCCATTTCAGATGTTCTAAAAAGCCGAAGCCGATACATAGGGAAAAGGGTTGTGCTCTGTTCTTCTCTTCTTACTAAGAAACATATTATAGCATATATCCTATATCCCATATACACATAAAGTACATAAACATTCGTTTCGTACGTACTCTCGTACACGTTATGCGAGATATCCACATGTACTACCGTAAAGAGACGTGCATCAGACCGTCATAACAAACATCCTATAGACTTGAAATGAAATTGCAACCATCATCATATGTTTGATTTTATAATTAAGTGTACAAGCGATAAAATTAGTCACTTGTCAAACAAACGTAATGTGAAGTGTGCTGCATTTAAAACAAACCGTCAATAATTTTATTGTGGAAAGGAATGAATTCCTTACATATTTAAGATTTGTTGAGCGAAAAATAGTTGAGTTTATGAGATTTGAAACACTGTGTCGCCAATCCTAAATGGAATATCAATTATTTTAGTTTACTGTGATGGTGCAAATCAAACTTCAGGTGCCTTTAAATCACTACAGGCTACATTACATCTCTTACTTCGTGCAGGACTATGAATCTTCTTGTACAGAGTAATAAATAAACATAGAATAAAAGCAAGATCGTTGTTTAACACTAGCAAAGAATCGGAACATATCAGTTTATCACTATGTAAGAACTAAAACTCTCGACAATAGAATCAGACGAAATAACTTCTCTAAGCAGTCCAAAATCCAGGAATCGTTCAGGATTTAAAAATCCACCTAATTACCAGCCACAGTGATTCAATTTTACATCTTTCAAAGGTTTCCAAAGGAAGCTTCTGTTATAACAGCAACATTATTTTGTATTCCGTGCAGCTTTACAGGTACGTCTGTGCCTGTAAAAAATATTATATTTATTGGCACAAAAGGAATATGAAAAAGCTTGAACTGGAACGTTGACCTCTTCGGGTTCGATTTAGTTGGATTGAAGGTACCGGTGAAACTCGTAGAATTGCAGGTGAGACCACAGTTATATTATTAATGACATTTTGAATCTTTGAATGCAGTTGCAGTTTGCTTATGCTTAGCATTTCTTCATGCTGAAAGATTTGAAATTTGCAATACGCTTTATGCAAGCTTAAAATTCTCTTGCTGAGGCAGTCAAAAACAAAAATTTGGTTATGGATAGAAAATTACAATTGAATAATGTTTCAAGTTTAGTTTTATGTCGTTGGTGAAAGCTTATTTTCAGAATCAGTGTTATTGATCCTGATATCATAATTCATTGCAAAAATGTGATATGTATAAGCACAATAAATAGAAAGTACCCAATTAATTTTTTGCTTAAAATTAAACATTACCAAGTGCGTATACTGGAGTAAACCTTATGTTTGCACGTTGTAAAAATGTATGGCAGCTTGGTTCTGCTTCGAACATTAAGGCGAAAAAATTGCCTGTCGTCATTTATTTTTGTAATCCAATTTTCATTTTATTACATGACTCATGATGACTTCAGAAAATGTCTTATTCAGCTACATATTTATACTGTTCTTATAATGCTCATAATTGGTCATTTTACTTTCTCTCGCACGCCCACCGTGTTGAAACACAGGTTACATCCGTAGTACCTCCAGAAAATCCATCTGCCCGTTGCAAATTAATTAAAAGCATGTGCCGTTCTTAATTACTTTTCCTCTTCTTTATCCCCTGCATTAGATTCATCTTATTATTAATGCAGCATGTAGCATAATTCTATATAATACAAAAATGTATCTGCATTCAATCTTCATTAGTCTCTTCAATATTCCATAATAAGTATCTACATGACATGGAAGCCTAAGAACATACACGTACAATCCTCCTGCATAAATACACGTTCCTTGCAACCTATATAGCACATTCAACATTATACAAATAGGCACTTTCCATGTGTCATGTTTCAACCTTTCTCCGTTCTCGCAGCCTTGCTTCTTTACTTCCTTGTCATTTGCGACAAGGGAAAAAACCATTCCAGCTGGAGAACTTCAGACATTACCTACGTGAATGTGTAAACAGTTTGGTACAAGATAACAGTTCTATAAAGGACGATGCTGATGGGGATAAGGATAAGAATGTATTCAAGTATTGACACAAAAGCTTATTGAGTTTGAAGAAATCTATTAGTTACTATCTTACTTTATACTCACTTTATATAGCTTGTCGTTAGTTTTGCAGATGTGGAAGCATAAGCAGTGTAACTTGTAAGTAATGCTATACCTAGACTATGATGATGTTGGTTTGCTACTGATAACATATGCATTCTATCACGAGGCACCGGAATGTGACTGTCTTGAGCATTTTTTACTTCTGTTAGATGGAACACGAACACACAATTTTGCAGGTTTGACTTTGCCTTTTTCCAATGAAGTGTAATGTACTTGACGATGTGAGACGTGTAAGGCTACGCTCTACGAGGCTACGTGTATGTGACCCGAATTTCGGATTGAATTGAACTCTCCAAGTAAACATATAAAGGGGAGAAGAAGCTAGTAAAAAATAGGAGGAATCGGCTTTCTGTCGCATTATCTTTCAGTCAATAAGAAAGCAAAAAGGAGGCAAGGAAGCAAACAACTAAGGAGGAAGAAAAATACGAATGAAACGAAACGACTGACGCGACCGGGTGACTGACTTGCCACATGTCCTATAAAGTTTCTATATATTTATGCTTTGCATTTAATACTTCTATATATTCATTGCCAAGAAGAAGAGAAGAGTGACAAAGTCTTCCCAATGCAAACAGGAGGAGAATTATACTAAAGTAAAATGAAAATGTAATGAAGAAATATGTAATGTATACAAGGTTTAGTAAAGGAAATAAGATACATGAACGGAAACAAAAGGTTTGACAACAGATATATTGAAGAAGCGATTGGGTTTCTGTGTCAATGTAATCATTGATATAGGTGGGTACATCCATGTAATATATAATTTAGTTTACTGAAACAACATGATTTTAATACTTGGCAAACAAATAAAATCCAATAGGTGATAGGATGAAAGAGTTTGTTTTCACAATATATATAAGTATCTTGGGGAATGACGGACAAAACGTGTGTTTCAAAAGTAACACGATAAAACACCTCTTTCTTAGCTAAATATAATGGGAGGAATAGGAATTATAAGTAATAGAAAGAGGTAACAAACTGCTTCTCTCTCTCCTTGTCTAGCTTGTCTCTCCGTTTGTCCGTAGAAAGTTCCGTAAGATAAGGACTTTGCTCTACATCTACCATTCGTCATAGTCTGTAGCTCGTTACGTTTTACTTACAAGAAAAAAGTTGGTGTTCTATGTTCTATTCCTTCACATTCTTTTCATGATCAAGATAAAGGATCAGCCAAGATTGTGCGAAAATAAGAATGTCTTGCATGCATACAAAAAACACTTTTTAGCAAAGTCGAGATCGAGATCCCAGACTCTCTCATTCTTATTCTTATCGACGCGGCTGCAAGTCTGCTTATATAAATGGATGTGTGATCTTTCGATACAAATGCAAGAGATCGAGATGAAAATGGAAGGGAACATTTTTCATCCCCGTCAGGCATCTCCCTCTCTAGTCTAGCAAGTAAGTATAAAAGACTACTGTTTCGAAGAAGGGAAGGAACTTTAACTGAAGTTGAGAAAGAAGGAGAAGTGACAACCCCATGCCTCTTGGTTCTTTGGCGTTTGCTCATGAAAACTCTTCGGATCAGATGAATATATAGCTTAGCCAGTTGTTGTAGTTGTGGAGCAAAGGAAAAAAGGAGAGAGAGAGAAGAAAATTGAATGGAATGATATCAGATTGCATATATGTTATTTAAGGCGGAGAGAACAAGAAAAAAACACTATATTTATTGTTGGGTTGGTAGTTGGTTGCTCTCTCCATCTCCGTAAAGATATGAAATTGGCAATATAACAAAAAACTAAGACTATACTTTATGCCTCTCTTCCTCACTCTTACTTACCCTCTCTCTCTCTCTCTCTCTCTCTCTCTGTTTTAAGAAAAGAGGAAAGAGTAAGTAAAGTAAGCATAAAGTAAAATCTCTTGTAATGAGCGTGTGTTTTCTTCACTAAACAGATAAATTGAAAAGGATTCCGGGTATTCCAACAGATGTAGTTTTTCTCTTCCTATTCCCGTGACTGTGTAATGTATCTTCTCAAAATGCAATCTGACATTAGTGACATTACGCAATCCACTCTTTTCTCTGTCTTGCTCAATTGATGTTTTGTGTTGGAAAAGGAAGAGAAAGAAAGAGCAAATAAAGTGCACATTTTTCTGTCTCCTATGTTTTCACTTTGATCGCCTCTTTGAACAATATTGAATTGAACTGGATTAGGATTTTTTTGCAAAGGAAATAGTATAAAGTGTTTTTCTAGTGAAAGACAAGACGGTATTTGAAAAGGAACAGGAATGAAATGAGTAAAAGTAGGAACACCATTTCACAGCTCGAAAAATTCCAAACTGATTGTGAATTTTACATTTTCACTTGCAAAACTCAATGTTATATATATAAAGGGATAGTTTTGCAAACTTTCTTTTTTTTTGGTGAGAAAATAACGAATTGAAATTTGGGTCAGATGCTTACTTCACTCGTTTGATTTTCAATTAGATTCGATTTGGGATGACAGAATGAAGGACATAAATGCTGTTTTTCAGAGTTGCTGCTGAAAGTTGGAAATAGAAAAGGATTTTTTCTTTGTTGAGCTCCATTGGAATATCGTATAGAAATAGGTATATATAACGCATTATTTCCATTGACTTGAAGCTAAGAAAAGCACACACCAGTCTAGTCTGTTCAACCCGGATTTGCTAACCTATAACTTTCACTTTTCTCCTTCCATTTACATTCAACCCTTCATAATGATATGGTAATGCATTTTTGTGGTGTCAGTTGCAGCGAAACAGATTTTAGGGTTGAGTTTATAGTGAGCTACAAATTAGTATGAAGTTGAAGTACTCAAGATATACTTATAAGGGATCTAGAAAGCAGAGTTAATTCAATCTTTTGGATTTTTATGTCAAAGCAATTGGTACAAGTGGAAGAGTTGAAAAAGATTGCTGGAATATAAGTATTTCTCTTTAGCTACGTCTTACGCTTGCGCGTATTCTACTCATAGTGTCAGTAAAGTTAGTCGTTAGTCCATTTCCATTCCATCGAGTTTGCTTCTTCGCGAATTACATTCCTAGCTTAAAGTAAGGAATCAAACGAAACAAACACTTGTAGGCTATTATTTCATCTTCTTTGTTTTACGTTAATGAAGTAAAACTCCAGCAGCACAATGAATAAGTCAAAAAGGAAGATAAAACAAGGAAAATATAGACGTTCAACATTCGCTCTTTGAAGTTTTCTAAGAAATATAATTCCATCAAAGGAAGTGAACATTCTTGTAACAAAAAGCCTTTCTTGTACATGCATCAATAGTTGTATTTTAGCTTGAGTAAATATATATTATAGTGTATACATTATTCCACATTATTTGATAGTGAAGAAAAATTTGAATGCTAAAGAAATACAAAAGCAATACCGGAAGGAAGATAACATTGCAAAAAACCAACATTTCTTAAAAAACATATTTTATACAGCGACTACAGGCTGTCAACGTTCATATATTTGAGCTGTTTTCAGACTTTTTAGACAATTCCAAAACTGATTCGATCGCGATCCAAAGACAACCTGTCTATTAAAGAACATCAAGAGGATACTACAGATTTAAAGACAAAACGCACTTGTACATTTCCATGAAAGGATAAAAGACGGAGATTTTTCCTGAAATCTGAATCATATATACGTCTTCCCTTTTCATATTTTCTTTATTCTTGTGCAATCATGTATTAAAATAACTCAAAAAAGACTTTTTACTGCTTCTGTTCTATAAGAAAAATAAAACTATTAAGACCCCTGCTGACTCATTCAAACTAAAAAAGTAATTCTTTTATATGAATATTCCGTCATTACTTCATCTTCCCATATTATATTCACACAGATCCTGTGATGATGGTTGTGTGAAGTGCCTTGTCCTAAAGTCTACCCGACGATAGCGCTACTTCCTATAAATGCGTTTATATTCCGGAACGTTATGACACAATGGACAAAGCCAGAAAAGGACTGATTGTGGATTTAAAACTAAAATAAAGAGCAACCGTCATACGATATATTTAACTCTCTCTATTTAATTAACAAACTAAATTCCAACAATTAACAAAAATGACTAATTAATCAATGTAGCGTAAGGTTCTATAGTTAGCTACTGACAATCAATCGACAGACAAAAAACTACTTGACTTGACTGCGAGAGCGATCGAGCAAGAATTATACTCAATCGACGATTACAACTTACTTTTTACAAAATTCTCTACATCCAAAGTGGCATGCAGCAGCAAAAAGGAAAATATTTCATCGTCCGCATGAAGCGGCAAAACTCAAATATGGGGAATAGAAAAGTCTAGAATGCCAACTTATACATAACATCATTCCACTTTTCATAGAAATTCCCGTGAATTCACTTTTTTGACATAAGCATTCAATGTACAAGATTAAATTTCTTTTTTATTTAAAATACATGTGATCTTTGTGACCTTTCTACCCCCATATCCGGGGTCACAAGTGGTCCAGAGGTTTGAGCTTCCTTTCAAATTTTTTATTTGCCCTAAGGAAACGTCTTCACATACAAACAGACAGAAAACTTATCTCAATATCTTCTAATACGCATTTTCAACGCTTTCAGTCGATAATAATTGTCGTAGCAGAAGAGAGTTTTGACATGCTAATAAGCATATGTATATTTTAATTCGCACTGTAATTAAAAAGTTCCATTCCACTAATTGCTTTGTTTAATTTCACATCAGTGAATGACGCGTTTTGAGTAATTGTGCTTACCGAAATATTATATTTAATCGGATGAGTAAACTTACATAAAAGCATTAAAGTTCATTTCTTCGGAAATAAGCCAAGGCAAAATAGTTTTTATAGTTATAGTGCGAAATAAATAATTAGGTTTAAAAATGCATGTAATTTATTTAATCCAAGTTTTGTAATTTCATTGAAGCTTAGAAAGATGCGAGTTTTGCAATTTGCAAACGGAGTAAATGGGTAATAGTGAAGTTATTCACGTAAAAAGCATAATGATTCAAATTTTCAACAAGAGTCCGTTTTCCTTAAATTCTTTATTACCTATATACGTATAGTTTAACTCTGATTCGAATAAAAAAGAAAAACGTTTCCAGAAAAATTCATTGCTTCATCAGCAGCTCATTGTGTTTTGCTCTCACTTTCTCTCCTTCTCTCTGCGTTTCGATCATCATCAGCGTTTTCGTACCTAAATTCTCGTGTAGGCATTCCAGAGCACGTCATTGAATTCTGATGTGCATGAGCTTTCTTCCACTTTCCACCGACTCATTCCGACCTGCTGTCCCCGACAATTTTTCTGATGTTAATGTTACTTCTTGTACAACGTAACAAGTAGGTAAAACAGGTGAGATTGTTTTTATCAGGTTCCTGACAAAAATTTAAGTTCTCTTAGAATCTAATAAAAGATTTTAAAGCAAACTAAAATAATATGAAGTCCAGAACTCCAAAACCGGTAAATTTACCACGTTTGTGGCTATTAGCAGGAACCGTCATAGTCATTTTGTTGCTTTTCTCCGGAATATATTACAAATTTGGGAAAACCCACCTGATTGAAATAACTGCAGAGAGTTTCACCAATTACAACACTTTTTCAACATGCAACAAACCTGCAGAAACTCACCTTTACCACTACAACCCGAACTACTTTCCGAGCAACTCATTTCAACTTGTTGAACAGCTACAAGAGTACAAGAAGAATAAACTGACGGAAGTACTTCAAAGCACAGAGTTTCCTCCCAGGACTTATCCTTCTTCTTCTGGTTTCGTAAAAACTGTTGTAGAAGCATATAGAAAGCACCACAACTTGGTGATTCGTCCTGACGACATTTGGGCCGTGATAATGACCCAGTTCTCATTCTACGTGCATAAGAACGCAGAGAAATTGAGAAATAAATTTGTTAATTTTCAAGGACAGCGTGAGCTCACAATTGATCTCAGAGGTGGAACTAT